>NJDD01001871.1:288643-372723 GCA_002245505.1 Calephelis nemesis
CTACCTGGGCAAGTTGTTTCACAGCACTCTGCTGCCTTTTACCTGACAGGTAGTCAGATGGTTTATCTAGACTCAAGCCGGTAAATTACCCTATATACTTGTAGAACAAATTTTATACATAATTTACCTGTATATACATCCATAAATTTATCCATAAACATAATATATACCTTTTGCAAGAATCTTCATGAATTGTGAGCGTGGAAGCGGCCATTTTTTCCCCCATACCACAGTAACCACCACCCCCTCCCTGTAATCACCCCCTTGTATATAACTTTAGATGATAGCGCCGTTTAAGGTAGATATTAGTTCTCAGCTGTCGTGGGCTAGGTGCAGACGTCGAGGAAATGTTAACCACATCTGGCTTCTATCTAGATTAGGTTACTTACTTCTGCCTTTATTATATGTTATGCTATTTAAAAGCAGTAAAACTACTACAAAATAAACTCTAAATATATAGGTTCCTTTTTCTGACTTCATCAAAAGTTATGGTATTCCAAAGCAGTAAATCTGTTAAAAATAAAATTCACTTTCATGTCATAGTTAAGTATTACCTCGAAGTCAAGATCTACCTTTCGAATAAAGAATCAATCAAAATTTGCTACTGTCAGTAAAAAATATATAATAAAAATTCGATTAAAAGCGGTATCAAATTTGTGTAGTTATCTTAATTTTCAGAATTTATTTTGTATAGAAACACACTCCAGATGGTAATATACACGAGTCACGTCTTATCATTAAATAAATAATAAATGGGTAGAATGAAATTAGCCTGGACAGCTAGTTAAAGAAGAATTATTATTTAATTACTAAATATCATTCCTTCAACATGAAATATTTATTATTAATATTCTTAACATAAAGCTTTAGCAGTCGGTTAATTTTAAGCGGATATACTTTTTTTCAGTAATATAATAAACTAGTTAAAGAATTTCTGCGTCGATAAAACTGAATTGCTATTCACTATCTTGCCTATCATCCTCCCTAAAAATCGTAGACCAGAATTTGGAAACTAATGGATGAATAGGACAGCTTCGAAATTAGCTGCGATAACTAGAGCTTCACAAAAGGTGTAACAGTAGCCTTTAGTTAGCAACGCATGATTTGCATCTTTGATATCACAGTTAGAAAAATTTTAAATAAAATAATAACTGAGACATGCCTGGAAATTACAATAAAAAAGGGTTTTTTATCTAGATCGTTAAGGTTGTATTAATCTTTATCTACTAGTCTTAATCCAAAGAAAAATAAATCGAATAAATAACACATTAAAAACCGCAACAAAGAGAGACACTGACACCCTTACAGACAAACACATACACTCGCATTACCTGTAATAAAAATGATTACCTAGCAACTAATTATTGGTAACTAAGTTTATTAATGATTACTAGTTTTAACTAATCAGCAGTACGTTAATAATAATTGAAATCATAAATAATAATCTACCAACACTTGAATCATACTGAAGTAAAACATAATATAACATTACCGTAACATAGCGCGACCTATTTATTTCCGTGACCTACTTCTCCGCCAATACCTGTGACGGTCTCACCTTGCAGGTGTAGGATACAGCCATTGGTAAGTAGCTCTACCAACCGTAACCTGTCTCGGTAGGGCCAGGTGCGTACAGGTGAGCCGACGCCCAGACCACGCCCACTTTATCGAGCTGCGCAGGTATTCTGCGCGATGATTGGTGAATTCACCTTTACCTGTACCCACAGGTGAGTTTTTTACCCCAAGCCAGTCAGCAGGTAAACCTGACCAGCGACAGGTTGATTTGTGCGTTAATGTGTGTGGGTGTGGGTGGCTGTGGAAAAAAATTGTGCGCATGTGTTGAAACGATTGATGTTTCCTTGAGGTGTTCTAAATTTAGGAAAGGTGCCGCGCCCTACTAGAAGGTCATAAGGTATGGATGGAAAAGGTTTTGATATGTTTTACTTTATTCTAAGAAAATTTAATATCCTATAAATTACATTTTTAACTTTTAATTTTAATATTCTCAACAGTATTTAGATTACAATTTCAATTACATAAAGACCAAATATATTTTTGATTTTAAATATCAATTGTAAGGTATTACATACTTTATATTAGAAGAGGTATCTATGACTCTACCTACTTTAGTCTAGGGTATAAACCTTGTATAACGAGGTCCACTATTCTCTAAGTAATTCCAGGTCCAGGTATTTTCTAATTTACTCAGTATTTCCAGTTCATATTTCAACTAAAAATATTAACAAGCTTAATAGGTCATATATAGGTAATTATAAATGTTAACCTTCTTAAGGTAACCCCAAACACTGTCGAGATAAAAAATAATCATCATCATTTACCGTCATTTCCTATAAAATATCCGTAGGTAGAGATAGGCCTACTGGATTTTTGTTTCTAAAATATTTTTGTTAACTAGGTGAAATATCAATGGTTGCTTGATTACTGATCTAAAGTAGTCACATTTCTAAGATAGGTTATTAAAATGTGACGTTAAAGGATAATGAGAATTATGCAGACGTTTCGTAATAAACATAAATTTGTATGCATCTCCAATTAAAATAAGATTTTTAAAAATACTTTCATAATCCATTTCACGTTCCGAGCAAAATAAGATCAAACTGCTAGTCTATATAACAGTTTCTACGACAGAATCACGTTATCGAAAAACAAGTATAAAATAAATAAAGCAGCTGGACCGGTTTTCATGAAATCTAATTTGTATCAATAAGAAGGTATCAATTCGAATAGCACAGATGTTGTTAAAATATCTCAAAAGTAAAAAAACATGGCAGTTTCCAGGATAGCTAGTTAATAATAAAATTAGACTATAATGTTAAAAGGCAATTTCCTACCTCTCAGCGGCTATGTAGAGCTCAATCTTTGTTCATAATTACGCCTGCCTCCACCCACCTCCCCTTCCCAGCGCTGCCTCATTACCTAGGACCTAGTCTTGTTGTATTTTACTATATCTGTAATTACTTGTTGAGATCTAAGAGTATCTTGTTTATTTTAAATACAAACTACATTTTTATAATAACAGCCAACGAAAGTCGGCTCTTACTAGAAGATACAATATAATATAAACGATATATTTAACAAAATGATAGCTATATGGTTTTATGAATTCACACTATTTATAGTTGTAAGATTCTCAACCTTTTTATTATAATGGCAGGCAAATAAGCAGACGGATTTACTGATGGTAAGAAATTAATTCGGCCTAGAGACACCGAAATTCGTATTTTTTTTACGATAGTGAAAGGCAAACAAGCAGACGGATTTCCTATTGGTAAGAAATACACGTCGCCTAGAGACACCAAAGGCGGCAACGGTGCGTTGCCAACCTAAGACCTGGATGTTAGGCTTCGATCAAAATTAAGTTTACCGGCTACCTTACCCTCCGAACCGGAACACGTCAACAGCAAGCATTGGACGTTATGGTGGCAGGAATAGGTAAGGCGGTGGTCCCAATCCGGACGAGTCGCTGCGAAACTCTACTACCTCGTAGGATGTCACGGTGTTAGTGACGGAAAGCCTATGCTCGCCTTTTACGAGCGGCCTGGCAGAAAGGCAGATGTTCTATTCTGAAAAGCCCGGACTAACACGGGGAAATAAAGCTTGACAGATTTTCATTGTCTTTGCATGAACACTAATACGGTTTTATATAAATTTAATGGAGTATGGGCTTATCTGCTACGTTTATTGAAAGAAAGAAAATTGTTTTCACATAGAACATGCAAAAGCCACATAATTGCCTTGTTGGTTAAGAGGTTAACGACTATTTGCGAAGTTTACCTTCAATTCTGGACAGAGATAGACAATTGTGTAATGAAGTCTATATTTCTAGCTTCGGGTGGTAATTAAATTTAGTTAAAAGTATAAATAAAATACATATAATGTTTAGAAACATTTTATTATATAGATGAATGAAGTTAAAAAACTGTTTTTTTTTTAATTTAACCTATTTAAAATAATGACACAGACGCTCTACAAATTCGGAAGTTAAGTAGAACATTTTCGTATTTGAAATTATTTACCATTACTTTAGACGAATAATTGTGAAATAAATTTTAGAATATTTCTTTTACATTTAGAATAAAAAGTGAAAATTTAAAAATATTTAACTGTCAGTGTTTTCAGCATCAAGAATTCTGTCTTGTTTGCTTCCTACTACCGTCAAAAAATTACATCATTCGTAAATTCTATAGATTATGTATGGTCCAAGTGTTTTTGTAAATCTTACTTGGACCATACATAAATGAAGTTCAAAACACAATTAAGTTAAATACCTTAGCAACAAAGCAAGAGGAAAGCTAGATTGAAGAATATAATCTGGTCCAGTATTGTGTTAAACGCAGCCCTTGTTTGTTTATTTGTCTGTCGTGTTTGCGAGGCTCTGCAAATTTGCTGCGTGTTTTATATGTGAACTGTGGCGTATATCGTGGTACAAGTGACGTATTTTAAGCGAGGTATATCTTTTGACCTCATTTTTGACGGAACGGTTAGATTTTATTCCAAACAGGAAACAGAATTCATTTAATTAACTTATTGTTGATCTATATTTTATAAAAAATAGTAATTTTAGTCTAGTATTATTTATAGTAAATTTGGTTTTAGTCTTGTATTATTCATAAGTATGTCTATGTGCTGATATCAACGTCAATTTGCTTACTTTGGGTTTAAATTGACTTGTGCTTTTTAGGTATATTAAGCTCTGGTAAATTCTGAACTAATATTACCTAATTTCAGTTACTACTAACTTACTATATTGTCCATATTTTTTTAATCTATAAATACCTATAATCCGATATGAAAAACCACCAAATAGTCGGATTTCCTGACGATAAGAAATACATGTAAGTATTTCCATATATGACTTTTTTGTTCTTCTAAGGGTAATATATACCGCAGCCTAAAGACACCGTAGATGTTCACATTTAACTGCATTTGAAATATTTTACGCATACGATTTTATCGTCATACTTATTTGCAATCGCGTCCAACCATCACTTGCACCACGCACATGCGACAAGTGTAAACAAAATCCAGTAATGACAGGGAAGTGAAGTGTCCAGTTACACAAAGCACCTGATCGAAGTCCAGGGGAGAGATACGTTGAATCTTTTATATTTATTTTCACTAGCTGTTAATCGTGGCTTTGTCTGCACAGGATTTCTTTCCCGTAGTCATAATTTTTTTGACGTATTTTCCTGATTTCATATTTTAGAAAACGTATGAGTTTATTGTGTCTTATGTCATAGAACATTTAGAACAAAAAAAGGTTGGATTTTTTTATGTCACCAACATCGCAAAGAGATTATATTAAATAACACCTAAAGCTTTGTGCAGATGCTACTTTTTATTTTATTACAACATGAATTTTGTTTACAACTAAAACTAGCCATATGTTAATTAGGTAGGTAAATTAAAATTAAATTCATAGTTATAATTTGATTAAATATTAAATTCATAGTTACAATTTAAATTTAAAATTAAATTCATAGTTATAATTTAATTTAATATTAAATTCATAGTTACAATTTAAATTAAAATTGAATTCATAGTTACCAACAATTTCAATAAGAATAAATTCACAGTTACTATTTCAATAAAAAATAAATTCACAGTTATTATTTCAATAAAACACAAATAAACAATTGCTATTTCAATTAAAATTAAATTCATAGTTATAATTTAAATCTAAATCAAAGATTCAAATTAAATTATCCAAAGAGTATCTGAAACCGGCGTGTTGGTTTGAAAAAAATGAATGAATGTGCAGGAAGTTAGGCAAATCTGAAAGGATTACACTTTGACCTAAAAACTCTCTGCCTACCCTACAAGAGATATGTGTGTGCATGTATGTGATTATCAAAATTACAAACACATTTTCTCAAAGTACTCATGTATTATCCATATCGAAAAAGTCCACATCCAGACAGGTGTATCAACCGGCGCCGAGTCGGTTTGTCTTCCCTCCTGTTTGCAGGTCACCCCGCTGTTTGTTCAGCTAAAATGTTTGCCCCCACGAGAGCACTCGCCCTGACCCATAAACTGAAGGGGCTTTAAAATATCGATCCTTCATACACATAAATAAAAAGACAATTTGAACAAGAAAACTTTTTTTTTCTACTTGTAAAAAAGTTGATAACGTATAATCGATTTTTTGTAAATAAGGGATGAGACTGTCCCATCGTCCGATATTAGAATGATCTAGTAAATTATGGTAATACGTCATTCCACTGATAGGTGTAGTCCATTAGGTTGGAGGGTCTTAAAAGATGGAGTATGTTGGTTAAACTATTGTTAACTTTTCCAATGTTTCGGGCTGATCACCTCGTTGGTTAGACAGGAGTTCTTAAACTTGTTGGCATGAACCACTATCAGAATTTCTTATATGCCATGTTGCCCTGCTGAAAAATATCAACAACGAATTTACTGAATACCTTTATTAAATAAATAGCTATTCAAATTTTATCATATCACCATTCTTATGACAATTCTGAAAGCTAGTGGTACATTTATAGTTAGTGGTACATATATACTTAGTTGCACTTAAATACGTAAGGTTGTCTGGCAGAGATCGCTCTGAAGCGATAAGACCGCCTTTGTGCACCTAAGTTAAATATTATTATAAGTGTGTATTTTTTTTTGTAAATTTTGGTGCATAATAAAGTGTATTCATTCATTCATTCATTCATTCATACGCAACAGTTATCCAAGTAGATCCCTTGGTGGAATATGAATCCCACTGTGAAAAACCCTGGTCTAATGTAGTGATGAAAAATAACACCACAGAACATTTGTAAAGCACGGGTTTTATTGCCAACAGGCTAGGCCTTGTGAAATGAAAATATTTAGATAGCAATGACTACAGAATGATCAATACTAATATTACAAAGAGGAAAGATTTGACATTTGTTTGTTTGTTTGAAAGGAATAGGCTCCGAAACCATTGAACCGATTTCAAAAGTTCTTTCATGATTAGAATGCTATATTATCCCCGAGTATCATAGGCTTTGTTTCATCAAAATCGATGCAGTAGAAGCCAAGTTACGCAGGCGAAGCTGCGTGAAACTGCCAGTATAATATAAAATGTGAAATACCAATCAACAAAGTTCATGATTTGGGGATTACCTACTTGCTTCTTTAAGTGTAATTGTTACAAAGATATTTCTTACTGTTATTTTATTGTTGACCACTGACATTTTAACTATAATATAATATAAATAAATGCAAAATAAAAGTTAACTAGTTATTACATAGCTAATAACTATGATTGAATTCACTATTTTTATTTATTTATTTTTGAATTCACTATTCGATTATTTTAACGCATTTCGATTTCAATAATTAACGTTTACATAATCAGATCGAGACTTGGTGGTAGGTTTCGAAATCGTTCAGAAATAACTGAGAAATCGATTTACATACAAAGAAACAAAGAAGTCGAATATATTACCTGTTCCTTTTTTGGAAGTCCTTTAAAAACATGTATCTTCTAATACTTACTACCGTAAGAAGGCGGTGGGGTCGTCATATCCCTACTTTGCATTTGAATACAAATGATACACCTACCATTAGCACACTTTTCGTATTTGGAGCAAGCATGTAGTTGAAAAAGAGCTTTTGATCAAAGTTGATGTTTGTGCGTGAAAACAGCGTTTCTGGCCGCTGCTGTAATTACCAAAGAAGTCTGTTATGACAAAGGCGTGGTGGTACTGTTAGCGTTTTTATACAGTACATGACGATAAACATGTTTTTCAGTACTATTAAACGTGGTACAAATAATAAACGTCAACTATAACCCCATTTTGTAAGATTGCAAATACCTCGCATTTGCGATTGGAATATGACAATAAATAAAAAGAAAGTTGTTGTTGGGTTTTACTAGATTACCATGTTAGTGGATGGGCTACTCGCATTTCTGCGTTATTTTCCCTTTTTAAAATAACCTCCCCTCCCTTTTAACCATACAAATATCCTCTTTTGTACCCTAATAAAAACAATTTCATCAATGGGCTCTTTTATGTTGGATCCCTTCTTAACTTTTCATTTCGCGAATTTTAAATATCAATTAAAAATATTTTCATATTTTGACTCAGGATGTGTTTAATCGACAGAATTATTTGGACTCCCTGATAGTATGAAATAAACATCTCTTAAAGACATTGAAGATTCTTGTAAAACTAAGTTAACAGAATACTCGAAAACCCTTCACAAAAAAAACATAGGAAAAGGTAAGATAGTAGTAGCTAGCTGTGTGAATCGATGGAGGACTTTGCCACCTAGTATAACTAGCTAAATGTAAAAGTTGGATAATCCAATTATCTAAATTGCTCGACTGTTCACCATAACTGATGTCATGAGGCTATTGCATACGCCACAATTTTTTTTTTTAAACCGCCAACACTGGGACCACATTGTAATGGTAATGTCGGACACATTAGCGGCCACTTCGCTTGGAAAAATAGCGTGATCATAGCTTTATTATACACCGCAATGAGAGATAATTACTGCTGGACTGTACAGAGACAAAGAGGAGTGAAAACTACAGTTCTTTGAGAGCTTCCTCTGGTATGAGTATGGATATTATGTAAGCTTTAGGAAATGTTGGAACAAACTGAAAATCAATCGACCTATATATTCAATGAAGATGATATCTAATTAGATGTAGAAGACCTAAGTAGAATTATGACCGGTTTCTACGTTTAAGAAACGAGTCGTTATACAACGGATAGTAGTAGTTTTATGTGAATTGTATAGATTCGGTAAGTATATTAACTACTATCTTTATTTATCTCACTAGTTATTGATAAACTACAAAATATGTTTATCGCCTATGAAGCCTAGCTGTTTGATTTCGACTTGACGTAATAAGGTACCGGGTTCGATTCCCGAGTCGGGCAACAAAACGAAATTGTATTTTCAAATTTTCTAATAAAATACCATTGCCCAAATTTGCTATGCATGATGACGATAGGCTTGCCGCCTCTCGCAATGTGGGCTTCAGTGTCTGCGCCTTTTTGCAAGTGCCCTGGTCTTACCTCTGTCAATCCTTTGAGGATACAGGCGTAAATATACTTTTGTTACAAATGGCCATACGTACGGATTACTGTTCCTTGATTATGGGTACCGAATATTAAAAAAAAATGTTGAATACTTTAATCTTAAGCGACAGCAATGTAGCCGAAATTACGTAAATATCTTTACCGCATCTATGGTGTAGCTCTCCGGCATCGGACTTGACTTCTTGTGGTCCCAGGCAGTATAACCGGGTTGGAATACTAAAAAAACTATAAAATGTGTGTTTTCAATTTTCTAATAAAAAAAATTATTTGCCTGGGATTAGACATGTGCCTGGTTTGCGATAAGCTGGCCATCTAACACATTGTGGGACTTAGTGTATTCAGGTAGTCGTGGGTGCCCTGGTTGTGCACTAGTCTGCCTGCCTCTTCGGAGATATGGCCGTAAGATACACACTACACACATTCTCACATTATATAATATGTACAAGTAGGGAGGTTGGTGAAAGTAAAACTCAAATTTAATACATATTATAAATTTATTAAATGGTTGGTCTTTAACATGCTCGGGACATTTATTATATGCAAATACTTAAATCTTTTGCTTTTACAATATGACTTGACTTTCTTAATGTCTTCGATGTAACTTTAAATTAATATTCACGAAATAGGCTATAATAAATTTAAAACCAAAAAAACCTTTACAGGTAGACGAAATCACTACGTATCCGCTCTACAACTAATGTTACCACAGATGAAAAAACATAAATCAAACATAAATACCTCTGGTTCTTGGCACTAAAATCTCATTCAAGATTTGCCCAACGTCCTATTTCCTGAGAGACTAAAAGTTATGAAAAATATAATAATCATTTATACCTACATTATGTCGGATCAAAGTACCGGATGCTATATATTATACCTAATGACGTGTCTGGGACATGAGAGTGACGGAAACAGCTGATGATATTTACCGTTGTTGACCTTGTGACCAACATTACATGTTAACTTTTTTAAGCCATTAATTAAGTGTGGTTATTTCAAAAAGCGAATAAAATCAGTAAATCTAAGGTTCTGTATCAATTTTAATTTGTTTCTTTTTAATCCTCGTCTAAAGAACAGTGTTATAAGTATGACATGTCTGTATGTTTGTGTTACACCTGTCCGTTGCAATATATTTTTTATTTTGAACAAATTTCGATGCGGAATTTGTTCGAAAGTAGATCGAGAAATTTCTTAGCTCCATAACTTATGGGTTGATAAGGTAGGCCTATTGTGCTTATTTTCAAACATTTTTAAGCAGCACATATGATCGACAAATAGAACCTTCAAAACAAAATGAAACCAAGATAAAATGTTTGGGTATCCAATATAGAATATGCTTCAAATCGAGTGAAGCTGAAGTATTGTTTTAGAACTGAAACACATTAAACACAATAAAGAAAACTATGAGTTTATTATTCTGGATGCTGATTATGTATCTCAGTTACCAACTCAAAGTGGAAAACTGTACATCAAATAGCTGTCAAATGGCGTGTTTCGTATTCGCTGTCTCCATTGACTAAAAGAAATAAAACAGAGATGGCAAACAAAAATGACATCATTTGACAACTATTTGATGTACATTAACACTCATACAATTTTCCACTTTGAGTTGGCAACTGAGATACATAATCAGCACCCGATTTAATCTGAATTTTTTTGAAATTTCAAGATGAAAGAGGTCAAAGACTTATGGGATGAACGTCCCAGCTTTGCTTATATAAAAATTGTCCACATTCATGTATGCCAATATTCAGAAGTTCATTTCGAAGGTAGTGGTCGAGTAATGGACATAAAAAACCGTCGGGCGGTGCCGGCGGCGTATTACCTATCCTTTATTACATTCCGACGCTCAATATGTCAGCTCGTTTGGGAACAACCCGTAATCGTGTTCACTTCTTTCTGCAATAACCTTTTTGTGGAGATGTATTTTTGAATATAATTTAAGAGATGAAGCTATAAATTATGAAATATCTAATCGCAGTAAGCAATAAACTGACTTCCATTTCAATAAGAGTGTTCACTAAAAAAATAAAGTATTTTCCTCCAAAATTTCAGGTAATCACTGCATACCATACCATATCATTGCATAGTATAAAACATTGCGCTTCCTCTGTCCCTATGTCTCTTTGTATGCTTAAATCTTTAAAACTACGCAACGGATTTTAATGAGGTTTTTTTAACAAATAAAATGATTAAAATAGTTTGTATGTATATTTTAAAGCCGGGGCGGGCCGCTAGTGTATCATTGGATCAAAAACTTGGTTGGAAAATTTTGGAAGTACGTTCTTTTAAATAAAAACTCATTATTTATATCGGTTTAAAAATGCCGGAGAAATCGTGTATACATAAAAAATAGGAGTATAACATATGACCTTATTTTTTAAAGTCGGTTAATAGCGAACGAACGCAAGGCTCTCTTTAATGGTAAGACACGACCGCGGGTTCTAGACATTATGTATGTTGTAGATACGTTGACGTTTTGTGACCAGGGTAGTGGACCAATGGTGCAAATCTACCTATCGGCTACCCTACCCTCCACACATGACATTATCATTACGGCCGCGGCGTTGGAAATATTAAGGGCAGTGAATCCTACCCAGACAAGAATGACACTTGTCTATTAATTGTATTAGAAAGTATCTTCACGTCCATACCCCCGAAGATGTAGGCAGAGGCACAACCAGAGCACCCACGATTAGCCGAAGATACTAAGTCCCACAAGGTGGCAAGCTTATCGCCAACCGGGCACATATCCTATCCCGAGCAACACTTTTTTTATATTAGAAAATTGGAAAAAACCCAATTTTCTTTTTGTTGCCCGACCCGGGACTCGAACCCGGGACCTCATGCAGTCAAGTCCAAACTGAACTGCTAGACCACAGAGGCAATTCTAGTCTAGATTCTAGTCTAGACTTATAATTGTATTAGACCTAATAATTATAAGATTTAAATGACAGTTTTACGCCTCCTATGAGCTATCTGGTAAGAAGGCAGTTGGTCTATTCTACCTACATAGAAATCCAGGGAAACACGTGTTATAAGCTAAACTCACTAATATTATAAATGCGAAATTTTGTTTGTTTGTTACTTCTTCGAGCAAAACACACATAGAGGGTAACTTGAATTAACACATAGGATAGTATTTATCCTAAAACAATACTTACTCCTGTGAGACCATTAATCACGCATGCAACGCCGAGGGAAACAGCTAGTTTGCAATTTACATAAAAAATGAACTATGACATATACACTGACTACTGATTATCACCATTTGATTAAATAGTCAGATAAGGCTCCTTAAGGCCCCATACTCAGTCAGCCAGAAGAGCCAATCACCGCACTCCCTCGTTCCATGATTACTATGAAATATTGCGCTCTAAAAAAACGTCTTAAGCGACAAATCACTATTTTTGACACTATAAAAGTAATTTAAAAAAAAGGATTAAAAACTGAATCACTCACATATCTTTTAGGTATAGTACTTATCTATGTTTATGATAAATCTGTGGTCGATATTTTCATAATTGAAGTAGACAGTTGGGTTTTGATGTCAAAAAAGGGTTAACTTTTTGATTTTTTTCTATCGAGCAAAGAGAAATGAATCGTGTTTTGGAAACACTAGTCTTATAAAGCATATTCATGTTAATCTTGTGTATTTTTGTCTCCAAGATCAATGATTGCTTTGTATGACAAAAACATTAAACTGCTGACGTATTTCTTATGAGAAATATAACAACTGCCGAAAAGCAGCTCACTCAATAGTCAGTTTAAAAGAAGAGGTAACCAAGGCAAGGTAACCAATAAACAAGGCATAACATATAATCGGAACTTTAATCAAACCTTGACAAAAACTTGACCTGGACGAAACCATGAGGAACAGTAAGTGAATAAATAAGTATCTTTACGCCCGTATCCCATAAGACAGAGGTACAACCAGGGCATCTTGAATTAGCCGAAGGATAGTGTCATAACCTATCGCCGATTCGCCCAGGATCGGATAAGTGCCTGATTGGCGATAGATTTGCTACTTATTGCTGAAGGAAAAAAAGTCCTATTTCCAATCATACATATATCTAATCCCAGGCAACGTCGTATTTATTAAAAATTGGCTATTCTATTGGAAAAAAAATATTTTGTTTTTCCTACTTCCTTCTAAATTTTTGCCTTTTCCTCTCTTTTAAACCTTTCCTGGACTTAAATTAATAATTCAAAAAACAAAATTCTCCAAATCGGTTTAACCGTTTTCGAGTTTTTGCAAGACTAACGAACATCAACAAGATTTTTTTCGATTAGTCGAGCCATCGTCGACGTTAGGATGATGACGTCATCATTTTATCAAGCGATCATAGGCTTGCCGTCACTAACACCGTGACATCTGACTAGGTGGTAGAGTTTCGCAGCGACTCACCAGGATTGGTACCACCGCCTTACCTAATCCTGCCGCTATAACGTCATGACGTATTCCGGTTAGGAGGGTAAGGTAGCCGGTTGACTTACTTTTGCTCGAGGCCTCACATCCCGGCCTCTGGTTGGCAACGCACTATTACCACCTTTGTTGTCTCTAGGCGGCGGGAAATTCTTACCATCAGGGAATACGTCTGCTTGTTTGCCTTCCAATGTTATAAAAAAAAAAAACCAACGAACAGCCCGACCCAGGCGTTGATTGCGTTTCTTTGTACTGATGATGACTAGTCAAGTGTAGGTACATCAAATAGCTGGCAAGTGAAGTGTTTTGTATTTGCTATCTCCAGTAACCAACTGATCACTGGGTAAAATGTATGATGACCAACATCTAAAAGTAAAACACTGTAAATAGCAATTACAAAACACGTCATTTGACAACTATTTGACGTACGTACACTTTACCCAGTGATCATCACTTAAAAGATACTCAATCAGACCCCTGGAAATAGAAGGCCAACACCGGCCTACTAGACTGAGACAACCAGTAATACACAAAATGGCTGCTATGTAAAGTACATGATAGTTAGGTAATGAACGTAAGTGTCGGTAAAGTAAGATAATCTCGAGCGGAACGCCGCGGGCTCGTGATTAGCCACCCTGGGAGCCTTTTAAACCTTAAAAGGTGCTGGTGTACTTGATGAAATCATAGATTATTTTGTAGAAGTGGCATGTCTCGATGGACTGTCGAATCGACTTTCAAACTAGCTAGTGCCATTGGTTTTGTAAACGTCTCCTACTATATTAATTTTCATATGAGGTGAATAAGTTTTTTAAATGAGATTTCAATTAACGATAACCGAACATATTTTTCACAAAATAAAATAGGAGAATAAATTCAAAAAAGTTTAGATTTTGTATCATATTATTATCAATACTTACTAGATTTTTTTGTTACGACACAAAAACCTTTATTTTTCAAAGTCTAACTTTCAAATCACGACATTAAATAAATTAATAATTAACTTAATTAATGCAATCGAAACTTGGGTATCATTCTGATTTTGCCATCGCATAAAGTTTGCACGTCACAAATAAAGAAGAAAAATTATGAAAATAATAACCAAAATTGTGTACTCTCTACCAGACAGGATGCACGATACTCAAAGTCTGTAAAGTCTACTATTCGATTACTTTCATTGTGGAATGCAAATAATTGAATTGAAAAATAACATTATAAAAAAATATCTGAATGTGTCTAATAGAAGGAAACACACGTTTATTAGACACCAAAAATGATAGACACATAATATATACAAGTGAGTCGGGAGCATGATAGTGTACATGCTTGTGATAACGTGTACTTCAGTTATATAGATAAATTGTGTCGTTAGGATTCGTATATTTGAGATCTTCAACCTTGAGGTACTGTTTGTGTTAATCTATGGCAGGTTCCAAACGGACTCATTACTGCACAGTAATTAATGCTCGCTCACGCTGCTCTATATTCAGAGACTTAAAATGATAGTGGCCACGGCATAGACTGGCCTCACGCCACGAGTCTGGCTGTGCTACTTTGACAGCTTTTCTACTGACTGGCTGCTTAGCAAGAAATGTTCTCATGCTTCTGTATATTCAAGGTTTCTACAACGACTAAGAGTTGCTGCAAGTCACAGTATTTGTTACATTATTGTTAACAATGTTACAAATTATTACATTTTCTAGTCACCTAACCAACCTAGTCTCCTGTCAAAACATATTACAGTTTTAGAAGACAAATAAGCCAAAGTATTAATTTGCCATTAGTAAGTTAGTCTGAGCTTACGGTTACTTTTACTAAGTACTTAATAAACTTTATTATGTTTTGAACTATGCTTATGTATAGTGAAATTCACTTGTGGAATTCTTATAGATCTTCAAGAATACACTAATTTTTGTGGCATAAGAAAGCTATCGACATCACAACACTATTTCTAGTACTATGGTTTAGCTTATTGCGTAAATATACTTGCTATCCTATCCTGCCAACTGAAAAATGACAGTGACATTTGACAGCAAGAATAGGTAAGGTAGCAGTGCTGAAATAAAACACATGTGCCAGTTCTAACACATGATACTAATCTGTGACAGGTTCTGATCGAACTCATTATGGCATTGTTATCAATGCTCGCTCATGCTGCTATGTGTCCTGGGGACTTTGCAATGACCATCACCATGATGTAGTATAGCCATGTATATCGTAGTTTTATTTGCATTTATCTGTGAACCACCATCAGTCCTTGACACTGACATTTGAAAGATTCTTGTGGAATTTTTAAAAAAATATTTCTATATTTTTAATATATAATATAATACAATTTATATTTTATAAATCTTAAGAAAAGAAATTTAATTTAAGTTCGGTTTAATTTTGAAATGGAGCGTTGATTTTAATTTTAATGTGTATATTAATTAATTTTTTTTTTTCATTAATTTTGAATTGCGATTTTGATTTTAACTTTTAATTTTGATTTTTATTTGATTCTAATTTTAATTAATGATAATGATCCTAATATGTAATTGATTATTTTAAATGTATAAATTGTAGTGCTTAGCAAGTATGGATCTTTGTTGTCCGAAATAAAGAATTTATTATTATTATTATTAACCTGACTATTGTAAATATTTTTGTGCGTTTCTTGATGTGTCCTGAGTTTCCATATATTTATAAAAATCGTATATGTTACTGGTCCGTCATTATTTAATGTTTGGACCTTAAGCTACGTCTGTATGTTTAGTCAAGTGAGCAAGGATGTTAAGATAGCAAGAATGGGTTAGCTGGTAGTTCCAACCCAGCTGAGCTGCTGCTAATATAATGTAAACGCAAGAAAACTGATAAGCAGACTTCAATTTATTTTTCTACTAGCAGTTTCAAGCAGCTTCGCCTGCGTAACTTGGCTTCTACTATACCGATTTGGATGAAACAAAGCCTATGTCACTCGTGGATAATGTAGCTTTCGAAAGGTGAAAGAATTTTTAAAATCGGTCCAGTAGTTTTTGAGCCTATTCGTTACAACCAAACAAACAAACAAAGTTTTCCTCTTTATAATATTAAGCATGATTAAAATTGCAATAAATTAACCCTCAGTTGAATTTTTGAGATTCTTGGATTAAAAAAAGGTCAGTTTAATTCAATCACATGTCATTGTCATGTATTTAAATAAAATAATACGTAATATTAAGTATAATTCAAAAGCCCATTAGTCAAGTTTTGGTCAAACAAATAATCAAAGGAAATGGATTAAAAATACTGGGACTAATCAGAAATCACCTGGTTTATAAAAACATCTAAAATGGTTAAACAATTACTTTAAAAAGCTGTATGTTTCTTATTTGTGGTTGCGAATATGGCTTATTACTATTTGTCATATTATAATATCTTAATAACATTATTAATTTTTCTATATTGCTCACAAAATATTATAAGGAAATTAAGAAATCTTCTATCCGTTATGTTCATTACATAAAAATATCTGGTCGTTGTGTGTTTGTTCTTTATCTTCAAAGTTACTTTGC
Organism: Calephelis nemesis; assembly: GCA_002245505.1. Taxonomy (NCBI): domain Eukaryota; kingdom Metazoa; phylum Arthropoda; class Insecta; order Lepidoptera; family Riodinidae; genus Calephelis; species Calephelis nemesis. Next base: position 305,671 of record NJDD01001871.1, read on the forward strand.
TGAAAATAATAATGACTAGCCGTCCCGGCGAACTTTGTTCACTATTGCTGCATAGCCTGCAGGAGATCTTGGCACGAACCTATCCTACTAATATTATAATTGCGAAAGTTTGTTTTTTTTTTACGAAAAAACTGACGAACCGATTTTCATGAAATTTGGCACACACATAGTGGATAACTTAGATTAACAATTAGGATAGTTTTTACTCCGGAAAAATGTTTCTGTGGAACCCTTAACCACGCGGGCAACAGCTAGTGTAGGTATATGCAAGATGACCTGTACCTTCTAATGTTTCTCTACATTCTCGCCTCGTTGGTCGAGTGGCTAGCGTACACGCCTAACTACACCGACTAACCGCGAGGCTCGGGTTAGATTCCCGACGGGGGCAGGCATTTGTGTGATGAACATTTAGATGTCTGCATTTCCGAGTCTGGGTGTTTATTAAATTTATTCATATATATATTTAAGTAATTCTATGTATTAGTAACGTTGACTAACACCCATAACACAAGCATATAATTTGCTTACTTTGGGGTTAGATTCAATTTGTGTAACTTGTCTAGGGATATTTATTTATTATTTATTTATTTATTTTGGATTTCAAGTAACTTGTTTGGTATGTACCTCTACATCTCTACATTTCTCAATTGACTCTTCTACTGTTTTAAAATGTTAATGAAATTTCGTATCCGCGTGTAAGTATTATTAGTTTTTATTACGACATCCCGAAATACCAAATGAGTGTGAAATCATGGGCAACACCTAGTATATCATTACTAATAAACACGCACACACGCACACACGCACACACGCACACACGCACACACGCACACACGCACACGCGCACACACGCACACGCGCACACACGCACACGCGCACACGCGCACACGCGAACACGCGCACACGCGCACACGCACACACACACACACACACACACACACACACACACACACACACACAAAAGGCAAACAAAGACAACGCAACATTTTATGAGGCCGATCAGTGGGCCTACCATAAGCCCTTAAAACAGGAATGTTTTAATACTACATCGACTTTTGGTACTATGTCGTCCCTAAACAATCTTGTTCTAGGAGTTTTAAAATACTGTTAGATGGCAGTTTTGTGACGTATCATTCATTCGATTCGTACCATAATATCAATTCTGACAGCAAGCAGTAATGTTTTTATGTCATAATTAGCGATCTTAAAAAATTTAATACTTGATAGCGGATTTAATATTGTTTGACAAATTGCAAACAAAAAAAAATCGAAAATAAAACATAAAATTGTTATCGTGATTAGATTTTCGCTGATAAATGTAGGAATAGACTACCAATCAAACATTAATATCTGAAAATTGACGATGACAATTTGGTGCAGGCCAGTTTTCTATATAAAGGTCGCTGACAAAAACCTTAGAATATTTTTTTTTATGATATTGGAAGGCAAACAAGCAGACGGATTTCCTGATGGTAAGAAATTCCCGCCGCCTAGAGACAGCAAAGGTGGTAATGGTGCGTTGCCAATCTGAGGCCGGGATGTTAGGCCTTGAGCAAAAGTAAGTTTTCCGGCTACCTTACCCTCCGAACCGGAACACGTCATGACGTTATGGCGGCAGGAATAGGTAAGGCGGTGGTACCAATCCGGGTGAGTCGCTGCGAAACTCTACCACCTAGTCAGATGTCACGGCGTTAGTGACGGTTAGCCTTTGCTCGCCTTTTACGAGCTGCTTGGCACAGGAAGGCAGATGGTCTATTCTACAAAGGAGCCCGGACCAACACAAAACTATTTTGTTTAAATTGTCATTTTCTTCGTACGAATAGCTCAGGTTAGCAGTAATAGTACTCGTAGTCTGGCAAAAAATTCATTTTCATTTTTTTACCTAACAAGTTACCCATATGCAGTTCTTCACAATTTACAAAACTTTTTTATGGTTTCATTTTTCGTGCACAATTATTTAGCTCAAATACAGAAATAAGTGATATATTCACAAAGAAATTAGTGTATCGTGTAGTTTTTTTATTGTTTTTACAGCGACACCATCTTTAACAAAGCTCAATAAGGGTGCCACCGTTTTATCTAAGACCTTAGTATGACTTAATATAAAGACGAATTTTTCTAACTAGAAAAATGCATATCGAATAAAAACAAATTAATAGATTCTAATAACTAAGGAATCTTAGTCTGCCGGACGGACGTCCCCTTCTCTAAGTAATCTAAGTAAGTTTTACACTTGTCACTAGCTAATTATATTGTGAAAAACAATTGGAAGCCATATTTATAAGAAAGAATAAGAAGAAAAAAAAAGAATGTAGCACATAATAGACAAAATTTACAAAAATCATTCGTTTGTTCGTTCAATAAAACAATACTGATTGAAAAGCTCATGGTACGAACTAAAGTAATGATATTTTGTGACAGAAGTAAGACTGCTTTGTCAAAGCCTATGGTAGGCCCCCTGATCCCATTTGCACTGTAAAGAAGATAAACCGTGCCCTAAAAAGACCTCAAACGCACTGGCTGAAAGTTCATAAAAAATGATTTAGCAGCGAACGTGTTAATAAGGCCTGGGTATCAATTTAGAGCAAGTAAAATGGCAGAGGTTAAAGACTGCACAGGCAAAGCTGCAATCGAAGACTAGAATACCTATAAAATATTAAAGGCAATTAGTGAAAATATTAATATTCAGTTTTAACATTGTATAATTCTAATCCCATTAAAATGAGGTAATGTGCACATGAAAACAGGGATTTGGTCAGTTTTAAATAAAACCCTGTAAATCTTTAGCATATCCCGAACCTCCGTCAGCTTATGAATAGCATTGACACCCCGTTCAATTAATACCCAGCCTGTATATTTAATAAAGAAATTCACTTTCATTACACCCTATATAATGGCGCGTACAAATATTTTTAATCCCGGCGCTCATACATCTTCCGTAGTTCATTTTGTTGCCCGATGCTTTTATATGCGGATTTGCAACCTAATTACAGCTTTATTCCCATGAAATTTAGTTTAAAATTCGTTTTAAGTAACAGATACTGACCAACGGATATTAAATTAAATTGAATTTTAATTTTAAAGTGATAAAGTTGTGTATTCCATGAAGGCTATTTTTCAAATGAAGGTTTTTGCGGAAAATTACTTCGTAGTGATACGTTATCTGGAACAGGTACTATAAAAGGAATATTCTCTCTATACAGGATGATGATAATGGGTTCTATTCATCTCGTACGACATATTTCTGGTAGCACAGATATATTTTTATAGCATACGAAATCAAAGCAGCCTGCTAATTACCTAATGCTCATCGAAAAGAGAGATGTTGTGGGTGTTTAGAAATGATACGAGTACTTATTATCCTAGCCTCAAGTTTACAAACCATTTAAGGCTAGGATACTAAGCTTCTTTTCTCTCCATCTTAACAAAATAGAAACAGTACTGAAATATTTTTCTATAACCCTCGACATAACCTATATTATATAATAGCTTCCTAGCTAAAAACTCTCTCGGTTACTTCATTTTTTGAACAAAAATATCAACATCGAAATCGGTCCATCCGTTTAAAAGTTATGATGCCACAGACATGCACACACATACACACTGACATGCCAAACATAACACTTTTTTCCGGCGGTGGCGGTCGGTGGTAAGATAAGTAATTTACTGTCAGGGCGATTCCTCGTAAAACTGAACCACCTAGTCAAAAAATAAGTAAGATGCATTACGCCAACATCGCCCAAGCAGGTAGGCAGAGGTACAACCAGGGCAATCATGATCAGCCGAAGAACCTTATAGTAATAAATGAAATCTTTTGAACAGGATTGTGCCTAGCTAGACACGATTTAAATTGTTAATCGTATAAAATAACTACTGATTGCCTTCACAATAAGCCCCATTCACGGGGAGATCGCAAATTTTAATCTTGTTCCGGAATGATTGGGGAATCAATTCAAAACCATTCGAACGTACTTCAAAGTTCAAACTCACGTTCATTTGTCACAGTTTCCGTGAAAATATGGGTGGAAAAACGACTTAACCGACATTGAAAGAACTATCAAAATTGAACTCTCCTAGATTGTATTTAAAGTCGAAAAAATGGTATGACGTTGACATGATAAAACATTATTTAAGTGAGGGTAGTGTCAGCAAAGCGCATCGCACACTCCTGGCCACGTGGCACAATTAGTTTCATTCATTGCGCGTCTTTGGTAACGGAAGGTCCTGTCGCGTGTCGAGCGCATCCGACATATTACCATTTAAGAAATGAATTAAAGTAAAAATCACTGAAAAATATTTTTATACCATTAAGCATAAGCCTCATAGCGCTGATAATTAATACTAATTAGCTGAGCCGATAAACGTTGATGATAGGAGTCCTGGCTATATTTTTTTTCTATGATCCTTCTTCTGACACTAACTACCACAACAAAAAGTAATTAGAGAAAATAATTCAGAAGTTTACGCGTAATACGATGACCAAGGGAAATAGATCATTTATACCACGTATAAAACCATCGTTGGCCTGGACTTTAATCTAGTCTAACCTCTTCAATAGTGCTTCAAATCGTGCCTTTAAAACGTGTTCATCTTTTGCAAAATGGCAAAATTATATCTCTTCTTAATTCATACTCTCAATCTATTAATACTCACAAAAAAATATTAACAACACATAAATATTATATACTTGTTAACTGAGCCTTCGTAAATATAAATATTTTGTATTTAAAATAAATCATATGCCGGGTTTTTTTTAACTTGTCCTATCATAGGTAAGTATACAATCTATAGCTCTGTCTACTACTATATAAAACATTTGCTTTTTTACCTTCCAAGTTTTTAATTAAATTAGATATTTTTTGGTGGAATGAAATATTAGCTTCCTTCCCACAACCCTATCAGGTTAGCATGGCGGAACCATCAAAATTGCGAAAAAAAAAAATACTTAAGATCAATTCACTAAGTTAGGTAACTTGCTACCTTTATATCACGATAGCATTATTTGCGATTTCTAGGGATTGGCACAAGCAACAAAATCGTTGTTTTGGCAACTAATTAGCAACTATTTAACTACAAATTGATGTAATTTTTTTTTCGACATTTTGCTGGTTCCGCCAGTCCAGCCTGATAGGGCTCTTTTCTACCCCATTCATATAACCTTTCATATGTTTATTTATTGTTATTTACATATCAAATGGTTTGTTAAGTAAACAAGTTTTTATGGCGTCATTACGGATAAGTAACGGTATTCAAAATGAAATATCATCACAAACAAATCTATAGAAAGGTAATGACGCGGAGTATACAATGTATCAATTTGTAAGCCTACGATTTAATCGCTCACTAGATTAAGCACGAGTATTCAAAAAAACTGCTCTAACATTATTGTAAAAGAAGCAATGCAAAAATGTAGTGTTGATTGAATATTTACATGAACTTTCAGTTGTTACTGATTAGCCCTGTAATTGTTACATTTCTACCATTGTGGATACCCTGATTGTAGCTCTGCATACCTCGTCAGGGTTACATGAAAATGATTTATAAATGATGAAATGAATATATTTTTTTAAATTTTGGATTTTTAAGAGTCTAGATTTAATTTTGTGTGGGGTAAGAAATATCTGATGTCGCCTCATGCGTAAGATTACTGGTTATCCAGCCCCTTAACCGTTCAACTGCTCGCAGCCCCTAAATGTCTCTTAAAAAAAGAAAAAAGGAACACAAGGATAACGATCATGAATGTATTGTCAACTATAGGGTTACCATGCGAATCCTTACCATGCAATACTTAATTATTAACTTACACTCTTAATTTATAGAAAATTTTTGGAATATAAAACAATTGTCATTTTTTATTTGCTTGTCACAGAAACCGAAAACTATAAAAACAGACTTGTTATGATGAAGAGGATCTAAGAAAAACAAAGGTTTTATATTCTTATTTACATTCACCTTTGTAAGATTTGACACACTATGGCATTTACAATAAAATTAATATAAACAGTTTTGTCCGAATCTCCTAATGTATCTATTTGTAGTAATAGATTGAAGGTCGGACTTTCGCTATTAAGGAATATCATATACCCATATTAATTGTAGGTTAAACTCATACTTGCGTATGTTTTGGAACAAAATTATAATAAGTCGAATTTTGATAGACAATGATACTTATTTGAAAAATAATATTTTGTTACTTAATTATGCCCAACATCTCCGTAAAATCATTTTATGTAAGCTTTAGGAACTCACGTTAACTACATGGCATATCAATTTTCGTTTCGAAATTAGGCTAACAGTTTAGGCGTGAAAGCGTTACAGACAGATTGACTTTCGCATTACTAATATTATTATAGATATCAAACCAACTAAATAAATTAAATTTAATTATAATTTCTATATTTACGAATCAGAAAGGGAATTGAAATAAAATCGAGTTTCATTCTTTTTTTTTTGTGATATTGGAAGGCAAACAAGCAGACGGATTTCCTGATGGTAAGAAATTTTCGCCGTCTAGAGACACCAAAGACGCCTGAGTAATGGTGCGTTGCCAACCTGAGGCCGGGATGTTAGGCCTTGAGCGAAAGTAAGTTTACAGGCTACCTTACCCTCCGAACCGGAACACATAATTCCGGTTCCGGTTCGGAGGGTAAGGTAGCCGGTAAACTTACTTTTGCTCGAGGCCTAACAGCCTGACCTCAGGTTGGAAACGCACCATTATCATCTTTGGTGTCTCTAGGCGGCGTGAATTTCTTACCATCAGGAAATCCGTCTGTTTGTTTGTCTTCCTATAACATAAAAAAACCGACAAATACAAAGTTCGGGTTCTCTTCGGGGTCTTTCGGGGTTGAAGTGATGAACATAGATATCTGTGTTTCCCCGTCTTTCATTCATTATATAGACCCATTTTTGCAAATTAAAAAAGCACTATTCACATAATTAAGACCCATTTACAAATTAAGTGTCCATTAATATACTTTGTATACTAAAGAAATACTGAAAACAAAAAATGATCATCATTCTTAATGTACCAGGAAACAATTACTAAGGCAAGGACACACAGCCGTGTGCTAAGTGAATTCGTATGTCGACGCCACCTCCAATTTACTGACGCGAACCAATCATCATTACGCACGGTCACGACGATCAAAATGGACCAAACGACTTCTGTACGCACCTCTGCAAGAGAGACAAATATATCAATAAGTTAACGTGAGAGAAGGACAGAGAATAAGAAAAAGGCAGCAATCGTAAACAATTCGCCAAATGAAAGATTATGTTTATCGAATTAAGGTGTTTCTTTTGCGTCCAAATAAAATTCTCGCCTTTATTAGGCCGGGGATAGCTTCTCGTTTATTGTGTGACTTTATTGTTATCTCTTTCTGTTTTGTTTATTGGAGAAAATGAAAAGGTTGTATTTATTGTGACCTTTCTTGGAATATCTTTTCGTATATAAATATTTGCTTGAAACATTTTGTAAAATATTTGGGACCAGGCATTTAGCGTCATCGGAAATCTTGTAGAAAAAAGATATTATAATTTGAAATAATTTTTAACCAAGATTAATGTAGCTATATTCGAATTCTTTTTTAAGCATGTCAATCGATTTATTCGTCATTTCTGAACCAATTTGACTTTATTTTTTCATTGGATCTGATGACCGAATTTCAAAGAAATCGAGGAAAATACTCTATTTTTGCGTTTTTACCTAGTTCGTAAGTAAGCCATTTCACCCACTAAAATAACAATGAAAAGTTTGCTGGTCATATCAGACAAAAAAGTACAGTTATACTAACTGTTATCTGTGTTTACCACTTTAGTCTCATCTAAGCGTTATTTTTTTTAAAAGGTCGGTCATCACAATTTCAATCAACTTCCATTTATTGCTGAATGCCAGGTGTAAGTTTTGAAATGATTTACTTTACGCATTTACGTATAATGACCTAAATGTATGAAGTTATTGTCAGCGCCGCTAGCGGATAGTCGAAGCAACACACACTCACACACACACATCTTTCATTTTTATTTTTAAATGAACTGGACTAGGTTAACCTCTGTATTTTTCTCATAAAATTGTAACTTTTGTAAATTAAATGTCAGATTCCATTAGGAGGAAGAGGGCATTGACACGCGTCACACAGTTTAATACTCTTGCGTTCGATAAATATCGAAAAATCATCGATCTTTTCCTAATAAAATATGTTTCAATTAAAAAAAAATTTATTATTCCATACATTTGGATCGTCAAAACGCAAACGCGGTTGGTAGGTAGTAAAGTAAATTCGTGTGAAACTAACACTCAACACAATCACTTCGGCTAATCCTTGTTAAATTTCGCGGTATTACGTCTTTTGTATTTATTCATCTGCTATCTACCGGCCAATGTTAATAATGTTTCTCTGTAGATGGATTTCAAGCAATCTGGATTGCTGCGTATCCGCCGGCCTATCCTATACCTAATTGCCATATTTATCCTGTCCAGAGATATGTTATTGGCAAGCGATAACACAAAAATGGATCAAAATATCAATCTTAGACAGCAAGTTTTGGATAAGGATTGATTATTAATATTGGCCGTACGTTAACACTTCATCATTTGACTTCATATTATAATAACTCCGCCCACCTCTGACCTTAATCAATGTTAGATCATTCCTTTACTGAGATTGCAGTTGACAGAAATTTGATTGTTTTTCCAAACGACTGAAGTCTCGACGTCTTTTTAATTCAATTTGTCCATCACAGTGACCTTTTACCACGTGAGATAACACACGTAAAGAAAGATCATATACACCAACAATTTGTTTAACAATTTCAACCCTAACACCAGGGTTTAGAATTTAAATTTATATTAAAAATGTTCTTTAACTTATGTTTTGATATTAAAAACATGATCTCAACATACAAATATCCTATGTGTTAAACAGGATCATAAAATGTGAGCCTTATTTTAATGAAATAGAATTGAAACTCAATTACGAAACGCGCAATATCTTTCTTGATTTAAGAAGAGACAATACAATATATTCTAAAGCACATTCATCAAAGGAAAATGAATCTTCTCTTCGAGAGATAAAGTTGAAATGGGCAAATTTGTAGACGAGAAAGCTGGCATTTTACTGAAAAATGTGTAAGCTGTACGGCAGGGAAAGCCACGGGATCTGTTATAAAGATATATTATTCTTTTGAGCGGAGTGGGATATAGCGAGGCGCAATAAGTCCGTCGTAATCCGTGGAAGGTACTCCAATTGTCATTGTTCGGTGGTACTAATGAAAAATATTTTGTTTTCTCTTTTAAACTGTAAAGCTTTTTGTATGTACCAAAGAGATTGCTATCTTGACACTTTTCAGGCTCCTTGTACAGATTATTTTAAGAAATTGAATTTTTTAAGATCTGTGGGAGTTGAAGGTGATTTTAAGATATTTTGTGAGTGATATGAAAATATTGCATTTGAAATTGTAAATAATGTTTTGAATTTAGGGTTTTATATTAGAATTTAGAGTTTTATGAGTAGGGTTTATTTTGTAAAAATGTGCAAAAGTTTGTGACAGTAATTTTAGCTCCATCTCTCTTTAATAGCTATTCTGTAAAACTAGAGTGATTAGGCTTAGCACATCACTATTTTTGAGCCCATCAATACTTTAATTTTTTTTTATGATATTGGATGACAAACAAGCAGACGTATTTCCTGATGGTAAGAAATTCACGCCGCCTAGAGACACCAAAGGTGGTAATGGTGCGTTGAAAACCTGAGGCCAAGATGTTAGGCCTCGAGCAAAAGTAAGTTTACCGGCTACCTTACCCTCCAAATCGGAACACGTCATGACGTTTTGTGGCAGGAGTAGGTAAGGCGGTGGTACCAATCCGGGCGAGTCGCTGCTGAACTCTACCACCTAGTAGTAGTGATATTTGTTATGACTTATGTGTCGTCTTGGACCTTCAAACACATAATAATCACATTTTAACGCTAGAACCAATTTGACGAAATTTGAAATATAATTTTATTATGACCAGCAAAAAGCTACATGTTAACCGGCTCAAAAGAGAGATTCTCAATTCGACTGCAAGTTTTGTTTGTTACGCGGTTACTCGGCCAATATCAAACCGATTTTGATGTTTGTTTTGGTCGTCAACATTAGTAAAAAATGCATGCAATGTTAAGTAGGCATAACTTAAAAACTTAAATTTGAATGATAAAAACTGTTATTGGACCACCTCGGAACCATTTGCTGCTATGGAAAAAATAGTTATTAAATTGCAAAGAAGCATCTAAAAACATAATAAAATAGTTTTTGTTTTACAGTGTTGGTTTTTGCAGTTTTACTGCGCTTAATTATTATATTAATTAGAGTCATCTTTCATGAAAGATCTAGATAATCTTTAAATGAGGTAAAGCCGAAAGAAAAGTTCAATTAAGTAAATTTTTGTTTATTTCGGTAATTTAAACTTAAAATCACCTCATTGCCTAGATTAATTAATGAATGAATACACTTTATCATGTGCCAAAAATTTACCAAAATGTGACTCTGTTTCAGATATACATAATATTATTTTTATGTTTAGGTATGTAAAAGTAGACTTACCGCTACGGAGCGATCACTGCCAGACAATCTTAGAGTGAAGGAGACAATTAATTACAGACAAAATTAACATGATAATTACGTATTCAAAATTAAGGTAGGGGTTCATAGGACAAATAGGCTAAAATGTGAGGTGTTAATTATATTATAATTATGCATTTTTATTATTATCGCCTCTGTGGTTTAGCGGTCCGGCGTCGGAGTTGACTTCATGAGTTCCGGGTTCGAACCGCGGGTTGAACAACAAAAAAAATTAGAAAATATATATTTTCTATTTTCTAATAAAAGTAACGTTTCCATAGATTGGATATATGTGCCCGGTCAGTGATAGGATTGCCACTAATCTCATTGTGGGAGTTAGTGTCTTCGGCTAGTCTTGGTTGCCCTGATAGTGCCTACGCGTTCAGTGATATGGGCGTGAAGATAAATTACATTAATAATTATTTTGTAAATATCAATTTAAATAGACATAGTATGGTCTTTCCAAAGAGTTTTTATTAACATGCTGAATATAAAAGCTGAAAGGTATTTTGACTTAGTTTCCCAAAAGCAAAACATATTTTTGTGCACATAAAATGTTTTCACAAAAACCCGCAGTTAGTTGAATAAACTTTCCTAAGCTGGCAATAGCAGAATATTTTTTAGATAAAATAAAAACTATCTCGATCGTAACGGCCATTGAAACGTGTTTTCAAATTGAAAATTCCCAACTCCACCCATTTCCCGGGCTGGACCGAAAAAAGCCCAGCTAGATTTCCGCCGAAAGCATTTGGCGTACGTTCCGAACAAATTCAGAACAGCCATAAATCACAATGGACAAATAAAAAACTAAGGTAAGCGGTCCTGTTGTGGGATACAGCGAGCGGACCGGATCCGGCCCGTCCGGCCTCCGGAAGTGACTCTATTGCCGTAAAAAAGCAGCCAACTGCCCTGTTGGCTCGACTTTTTGGCTATTGATTAACTTTCAATTGATAACATGTGAAAGTTTAGGACTGCTAACACACAAATTTCAACATTTCTCTTTTTTGATTTTTTGTACGTATACCTTTTTATATTATAGTATATCGCGTTTGTGGTCTAGTCCGGTGTTGAGTTTAACTTCATGAGGTCCAGATTTCAATTACCGGCTAAAAGGAAATGTGTTTTTCATGTTTTTAATAAAAACGTGGTTGCCCCATCCCTGACTTGATATGTGTCCGACTGGCGATAGGCTTGCCACCTATTACTCTGCAAAACCTTGAAACCCTTTTGTGCATGTGAGAACAATCACATGGCTCTTCTGGTGGTAGGATATGACCGTGGCTTAAAGACAGCGTAGATAATAGGTGCGTCGCTGTCTTGTGACAGAGATATAAGTCGTATTATGTAAGTCCACTGGCTACCCTACCCTTCCAGCTGGACCATGACAGTCATTATGACGTTGGAACCCTACACTGGCAAGTAAACACTGTATTTAAATATAACCCTGTATGTAAATATAACCCTGTAGGTATGTAAATGTTGTCCTGTATATTATGAAATCATTTTATACCTATACTATATATATTTATATATAGTATAGGTATGCACGGTTAATAGTCCCATAGGAACATTTTTGGGATATAACTATTCTATGTGCTAATCTAAGTTACCCTCTATGTGTGTGCCAAATTTCATAAACATCGGTTCAGCAGCTTTTGCATGAAACAGTAACAAACAAATAAACAAACAGATAAACTTTCGCATTTGTAATATTAATAGGATAGGATATAAGATGGAGTAAAACCATGTTGAGTTTATCACCAACCATTATTAAAAAAATTCAACCCTTTTAAGTAATATGCATAGCGTATGGGCGACAAAGTTACTAAACAGAGGTATCAATCCGGATGAACGCCGCTTCGCACTCTACTATGACGACTACATGGGTAATAATATTTTTTCTTTTCTTTATTTTAACATTATCTTTTCTTTAATTACCAAACTCAACGTAATATATATTAAACAAATGTGCCTACTTGACAAATCTGTGGAGGGCATCTCGGTGCGCACGCGCCGCCATTCGGCTCGCACGTGTGTTGCAAATTAAAAGCCATTCGGGTGTAAGGGCTCGCGGGACCCTTAATTGCCAAACCACCTCGCCCTACTCGCTGCCCGTGAGAAACGCTTCAAAATCTATTGTAACACTAAACGGCTCCAAGACAAGATTTTTACCACGGTACTTTAAATGGTAGGGAAGTGACGAACCCATCGCTCGTTACTGGAATGATCTAGTTAATTCCTGGATTATTTCACAAATATTAGTAAATGGTTGTTCATGGGCAGATGTCAAATTGAACGCAGAGTTAGGATTGCAAACTGTTTTGATATGGCTATCTCACAAACTTCTGACCCTAAACCTCCAAAAAACTAAATACATCACATTTGCACCTCAACTTTTATTCCAACCTGATGCTACATTTTCACTTCAGGCTCACCAATGCCCAAACATGGACGTTTGCTCATGTTTCAGTCTCTCTCGTACTCATAATATTAAATATCTTGGGGTCATTCTTGACAGTGTACTGTGCTGGAAAGAACACATCGAATTGCTCACTTCACACATGAGAAAATTAATCTTTGTTTTTTTAAAAATTAAGGACCAGCTCTGACTTTTCTATTCTTAAAACTGTTTATTACTCCCTCGTACAAGAACTACTTTTCTTACTGCATAATATAATCTGGGGTGCCACCGCTAAAATTACATTCTTGCATTTGGAAAGAGCCCAAAGAGCTATTATAAAGGTAATGGCTTATAAACCTAGGAGGTTTCATACAACTCAATTGTATAATCTATGGGAAGTCCTGTCTGTAAGAAAATTATACATACAACGTACTATATTACGCAAGCATCCACTTCTACCTTTTAACCCTTATCTATTCAATAACAGAAGAAAACATGATGGAGTTTGTGAAATTGAGAGATACCGACTAAACTCATTAAGTCATCAGTTTCTTTATCAGTCCCATTTTATATAAAAAAATTAAATACTAATATTATAAAGAGGAAAACTTTGTTTGATTGTTTGGTTTTTAAAAATTGGTATTTTAGTATTGTTGGTATTAGTATTTTAAAAATTCTTTCACCATTCAAAAGCTACATTATCCACAAGTGACATAGGCTTTGTTTCATCCAAATCGGTATAGTAGAAGCCAAATTACGCAGGCGAAGCAGCGTGAAACTGCTAGTCTAGTATAAAAAAAGAAAAAAATCTCAATCTCAAATATCAGATCACACTAGTCAATCTGAGCGGGCAGAATATAGACCACGTGTCGATCAACCCTCTGATAACCTTAATGAAAAGATCCCGCGCTCCGATAGCTGGCCAAATGGAATGGCTTCTAGTTGACAGATGCACGTATGGTCCAGCTGTAATTGCTTCTGGATTGCTACTTAATCGGAACTTTCTATCTTACTTTTACAACAAAAACATATTTGTTAGACGAAAGAAAAGTTTTAGATGATAAGGTTCTGCAGTGATTGTACCGTATTGTTTTATTGAAATAACATCAGTTCTCGCCATTATCATGTACCAGTTTGTAGGATAGCGAACCTGGCCTTTCTTAATAAAAATGTAGGTAGCATTGTTGGCAACAACATTTTTTTTCATATTTGATTATACCACATAGGTATATCTTGTTCGACAATACCAAGCTAGCGTTTGGTTTGACAAAATATTTTTAATTCTATAGGTATTAGGTATCATTTTTAATGTTAGAAATACATAATATATTGCTTGTGTTGCCTTCCTATGTACTACAAATACATTTATCCATTATTTAGCATCATTTTATAATACTTGCAAACATATTTGTTTTCACTATGGAAATACTTAAATTTATTTTTACCACCTTGACCATGGAAAAAATCATGTGTGTGTGTTTGTATGGAAAAGTAAAAAGTTAAAAGTAAAAGAAAAGTTTATTTCCTAAAATTTAGTAGATAGTCCAGGTTTTCGGTTAAATCTATACATATAATAAATCTGTAGAAGGGTCAATTCTGTACATTGAAAATATTGAAAAAATAAGTAGCAGGGGATGTTACTGGATCGATACCAAACCCAAATATGTGATTAAAAAAATTTTTTGTCTGTATCTGTCTGTATGTTCAGGCATCACATGAAAACCAACGTTTCGATTTCGATGAAACTTGGTATAATTATACCTTATTATCCTGGGCATAAAATGGGATACCTTTTATCCTGAAAAAATACGTAGAAAAAGAAATCTTCATTTTTCAGTTTTAGACCGACATCCAAAAATTTTAAGAAAAACTTTGGCAGGCTAAAATGTAAAAAAATGTTTTTGTTTTACACCTATTATATTTCTGAACGCACGTTAACAATGTAACAAATGCAAATGAATGTAGATGGAATAAATAACGGATATCAGAAGTCTACTGACTCGGAATCGCCACCCATGTGAGAAGCATCGTATTATTAATAAAAGCGTGCATAATTCGCGTTGTGCGCAGATGAAAAGGCGATTATGTCCACCCCATCACTGCACCCTACCTCATAGGTATTGTTTCACCGTCCCACACATTCATATCGATAGTTTTGGTTAAAAATTTTATTTTGTGGAAGAGAAAGTAAACGATTTATCTGATGGTAAGTCATTTTATTATCGTTCTTCACATTCAAATCGATAGTTTGGTGAAATATTTTATTTTACGGGAGAGAAAGTAAACGATTTACCTGATGGTAAGTCATCACTTTGTCGTCAGACACATTCATATCGATAGTTTTGGTAAAATGTTTTATTTTGTGGGAGAGAAGGTAAACGATTTATCTGATGGTAAGTCATTTTATTATCGTTCTTCACATTCATATCGATAGCTTGGTGAAATATTTTATTTTACGGGAGAGAAAGTTAACGATTTATCTAGTGGAAAGTTATCCCCACTTCGTATGAACATCAGATAAAGATCTGAAGATCTAAATAGTTTTTAAAGAGAACCAGGAATCTTTTCATAACATAACTATTGGATTGCATGTCAATTAACGGTAAGGTTTTTGCCGTATTCCTTAACAGTAGAGTGTAGAAACGCTTGGGTTATAAAAAAAGTGATCACAATTTTTCTATCTATTGATACTATTTTGTATTTGGAAGAGAAAGTAAACGATTTACCTGATAGTAAGTCATCGCGAACTTGCACGAACTGATGTCCATCATCAGACAAAGATCTAAAAATCTAAATGGATATTAAAGAATACCAGAAATCTTTTCATAACCATCATAACTCTTGAATTGCACGTCAATGAACTTTTTTATGCCAGTTGTTTTTTGTAGCGTTTTTTAACAGTAGAGTCACCTTTCAAAGTAGAGACGGTTGGGCTATGCAAGTAATTATCACGATTTTTCTATGAGATTAGTTAGAATAAACAGACTGTTAGTTTTTTGTTATTAGTAAGTTAACAATATATTTTTATATGCATTTATTAAAAATATTCTTTGTACTGCTATTGCACTTTACCATTTTTTGGTTTAGATAAAGAAGTTTTATAAACATTGAAAATTTAATTTTAACAATCACAATTAACAAATCAAAATAAAATAACTGTTTTTTTTAAATCGTATGTTCCAAACTCAGACAGTTTTTTGCATAAAAGTAATGAAACTATTGTTACCTTGCCGGTAAATCGATAGTAAGGCTGGGGTTACACTGTAGTGAATTGTTCGTGCGTGTGAATCCGCGCGTCAGATACCATTGTCGGGGGTATTAGCTAATGCATTGTTGCGAATGACGCGACAGGGGACAACACTTGGTCAGAATTAACTTTGATTTTGAATCGTGCTTTTCGGAGATTAAAATGGCTGTTGTTTTTTCTGATAGATTCAAAGGGGACCTTTGAATTAATGAATCGAGTTAAGCTCATTTGGGTGGGGATATTAAAAACGTTTTAGATTTTTTGTTTATGGACTTTAAAAGTTTGTAGGATGACATTAAGCCTTAAATAATTACTTATTAACATTAACCATCTTATCTTTGGGCGCATCTGAGATTAACTGAAAACTGTTATACGTGTTAATATTTTTTACTAAAATACATGTAGTTTGATTAAAATGGATTCCATGTTATTTTTCTCTTTTTTTTTATGACATTAGAAGGCAAACAAGCAGACGGATTTCCTGATGGTAAGAAATTCCCGCCGCCTAGAGACACCAAAGGTGGTAATGGTGCGTTGCCAACCACAAGCCGGGATGTTAGGCCTCGAGCAAAAGTAAGTATACCGGCTACCTTACCCTCCGAACCGGAACACGTCATGACGTTATGGCGGCAGGAATAGGTAAGGCGGTGGTACCAATCCGGGTGAGTCGCTGCGAAACTCTACCACCTGGTCAGATGTCACGGTGTTAGTGACGGCAAGCCTATGCTCACCTTTTACGAGCTGCCTGGCACAGGAAGGCAGATGGTCTATTCTACAAAGGAGCTCGGACCAACACGGGGAAAATCTCGTATATTATTGTATCTTCAAAAGCATTTACAAGCCAATTTACCCAACAACGGTAGCAGAGTTGCAACCAGGACACTAACGATTAGCCTAATACACTGAATCACACAATTTAATGGCTGGCAAGACTATCGCCAACCGGACACATAGCCATTTAGGTATATGTTATATTTTTGTTAAGCAATTACATGACCAATAGGCAACCGATTTTGATGATTCTTTTTAAGAAAGATAGGACATGATTGCAAAGTTGTTCCATATAAATGTTATTAGGATAAGGTCGTCAACACAAACAAAAAAATTTTGCATTTTTGACATGACTCAAAAATCTCTAGTTTATTCTATTAACAAAATTTATGTTTAACTGTTTCAGAATCATTTGTTATCTTTCAAAATAAGAATAACTAAATATCGCGACGTGGTATGTGAAATAGTTGGAGTTGGTTTTACTACACTTTTTATATTGTATTGTATATTGTATTCGACTATCTTGTATTGTATTGTAGTGATAAATAAATATCAACACGATAATAATCATAAGGCAGTTTCTGCTTTATGAAATTAAAATAAATAATTGTTTTTTTGAACATAAAAGTCCCAGCCATTACAGCCCCACCTCAGTATAATTAACATAAAAATTATTTATGATGCATATGTATGCTAGGTTGACAATAAGTGCAATTTTCCATGCAATAAATCTCGTGATAATAACATTTAACGTGGCTGCAGTGGGGCGACACAATAGGCCGAGATTTGCCGCGTGCGAGCAGTCGCACGTCGATCGTCTGCACCTTGCTTTTTCCCCTTTTACATTATACTTTATAGGATATGGCTAGACGGCATTCTCCTATGCCATTATTACAAAAAAAACATTTGCTTATACATAGTTAAGTCTACAACTGAGCTATATGTACTGTAAAAAAATATTATCCTGAAAAAAAAACTTAGACAGTGATTCATTAAAAGATGTTTATAAGAAACGAAGCTGCAGGTGAATAAAGTAACGGTCAAATTTTTTTTAATTGAGTTATGTTAAATAAAGCAATTAATGGTATTAAAAAATTAAAGAAACACACCACAATATTCCAAATTTGAATTGCATGCCTTCGCTCGGTCAAGGGAATTTTATTCTAAAACATTCTCTACATATAATGACTGGCTTTATTGTTCTTGACAGATAATTGAACATTACTACATAAGAACTCTTGTTGAATATTCCTAGCGTTAGAAGTTCACCCTTGTCCCTTCCCTGTTAGAACTGCAGTGAAGACACATTTTAGAATGATTCGATTATACGTTTCACGTATCCAGTATCGAATACATATTATCAAATTTATGTGATGCAGTTAAAAATAATTATAAAAAAGTTGAATAAGTACTAGTACGTCCATATATTATTAATATTTTTCCCGTGTCCGTGGTCTGAGCTCCTTTGCAGAATGGACCATCTGCATTCCTGCCAGGCAGCTCGTAAAAGGCAAGCATAAGCTTGCCGTCACTACACGGTGACATCCTACTACGTGGTAGAGTTTCGCAGCAACTTACCCTCATTGGTCCCATCGCCTTGCCTATTCCAGCCACCATAACGTCAAAGCTTGCCATTGACTTGTTCCGGTTAGGAGGGTAAGGTAGCCGGTAAACTTACTTTTGCTAGAGGCCTAACAACTCGGCCTCAGGTTGGCAACGCACCATTACGACTTTTGGTGTCTCTAGGCATTGTGAATTTCTAACCATCAGGAAATCCGTGTACTCGTTTGTCTTCTAATATCATGAAAAAATCTGAAAGAGGGACAAGAGATGTGAGCCATCAGACATGACGAGAATAAGAAAGCAAGTCCAGTGTTCCACACCTTGAAATGGAGTGCAATCGTGACGAAAAAGAGGTAGGTTCCCGCAGAGGTAGATAGACGTACAACCAGAATACTCAAGACTCAGACAAAGACAAAGGTACTTTTATCCCGCAATATCGTAAGTGGTCACTTATTACTGACTGGGTGCTTATTTGAGTACGTTTCATACCAGAAATTTCAAAAGACGTATTTTTTGTGAGTTTCCCGATCAAGGTGATTGATACTACATTTACTTAAGTTACATTGTGTAAAGTCAGCACCAAGGCTTGAAACCGGTACGAAAAGTACAGGTTCTATACCGGTATTTAGCGGTTCTTGCCATTTCGATACCTGGATACCGATTCTAAAGTGGGTACGGGTACCGGTACTTCGTATACCGGTACTGGCCCGATACAGGTATCTAACAAGCACCGGTATTAATACCGATAAAAACCGGTATCCAATAAAGGTACCCGTTAAATACAAGTGCGAAGTTGCCAATTTTCCTTTTTATGTATCAGTATTATTTTAATCTCTCATGAAGGAACAGAGATATTTTCGATTGAAGAAAAAATGATAAGTAATATGTTTTATAGTACCGGTATTATTGAAACAGTACCGGTATCAGAACCCTTAAAGCAACAGTACCGGTACTAAGTCTGGTACCGGTACTAACAGTACAGGTAACGCCTTGGTATCGGTATTGCTTTAAGGTCATTAATATCGGTTCCTAAAAATTCCGGTATTTCAAGCCCTGGTCAGCACTAACGATGGAATCCATTTGTTCATCAATCCATCTGTAATCGTTTTGAGATATATTCTATAAAACTTCTAAAAATTGGTGTTACATATTTTTTGTCACCTCTATGCTGGACCAGTGCTGGACTCGACTTCTTGAGGTGCCGGGTTCGATGCTCGAGTCGGGCAACTAAAATAAAAGGTTTTTAAAATAAAATCTAATCTAAAATAGAAGGTTTTCTAAAAAGCTATTAAGTTGCCCGGGACTGCATGTGGGCCTGATTGGTTATATGCTTTCTTAATATATTGTAGAGTTTAGTATCTCCGGCTAGTCGTGGATACACTGGTTTACCTCTTACCCAACAATTTTGGGAATATAGGCGCGTAGATATTTTTTTGTATTAAAAAAGCAAACAAGCATCTGGATTTTCGGATTCTGGACGTCACTTACGTAAAGGAAATTTAATATTAAGTAACTATTAACACGACATTACCTCGGTGGGGAAAAGTATAGCATCTTACAGAAGAAAATTGATTGGTTACTCTACATTATATGGCTATTTCAACACCAATAAATAAAGTAATCAAAGTGTATTAAAACTTTAATAATTTAAGTTCAAACCATTAAAATAATTAAAAAGGGATAAAATATTAATTAAATTTATTAATTAAAGCCGGTTAATTTTTAAGTGAGTGGTCAGGAAACAAGCACTGGTGGTACTGGTGGTACTAACAGTCTCCTATAGACACCAGAGAAGTGACAGGATCGTCGCTGTCCTGTGGCCGGATTGTTAGGCCTATTGTGCAAGTCTACCGTCTGCCTTACCTTTCGGGCCGGAATATGACAGAGTCATTATGTCGGCGGTGGATCTCTACCCGGACAAGTTGCTGCATAGCACTCTACCACAAGTGGATTGTTTGATTGATTGATTAAATGACGATGTCATAGCCATAAACAAAAATTTATGCAATTCTATAAATTTTTAAGAAAGAAAAAAGTTCTCCCCAGACAGGATATGAACCTGTAACCTTTCGTCTCAAGCCGACGAATGCTCTAACCTTTGAGCTACTTTTGAGCGAAAATTTTAATAACTTTCTTTTACGTAGTTGTTCTTTCTTTAAAAATATAGAAATTTAATGCAGCACAGGGCCAGTGCTAAAATAAAAATACCTTAAGTATATGGTCTTTCGAACAAAACGAAGATTTGATTGTTTTTTCATTACAATGACATCACTGTTTGTGTAAATTTGTATGGGACCACCTCGGCATCAAGATAACTTTTAAAAAAGTCATCATGCCTCAAACATGTAAAAAAAACATACCAACGAATAAAAAGCCTACCTTACCTTTTGGAATCGATTAATTTAATTAATTATTACGCACTCACTTGATACTGCATTTGATACATTACATGCTACCCTGCTAATAGGTAACCAGCTTTACAATAAGTAGATATTAAGGAACACAATTTAAAAACATTGGGTGTTAGGTAGCCGGTAAACTTACTTAAACTTACTTTTGCTTGAGGCCTAACATAAGGTTGCCAACGTAGGCCCGGCCTAAGGTTGGCAACGCACCATTACCACCTTTGGTGTCTCTAGGCAGCGTAAATTTCTTGCCATCAGGAAATCCGCCTGCTTGTTTGCCTTCAAATATCATAAAAAAAAAACCAATTGTAGTAATATCATGTACAAACTAACCTGACAACAATAAATATATTTTTTCTCTTTCTGTTACTACTGTTGAATGGAGATAGCGCTAATTCAAAACTAGTTACGTGAGTACGTAAAAAAATTACCACCACTGTCTTCCAAACTTTAATGGTCTTATACATTACAAGTCTTATACAAGGAACCCGGGATCGAAATGCGGAATTAACGGTTTGTGATAGATTCATCTTCCCGTTTTGATTCGTTGCTCCTGTTTATGTTAATTTAATATTCGACGGGGTTGATGTCTGAGGGTGGGAAAGGTAGGGTACTGGGATATGCCCGTTATGATATTATATTAATATTTTCTTACAATGGTTTATGTTTTTAAATCACTGATGTAAATTGTAATTTTCTTTCAGCTTTGAGCCCTCACCACGAGTTTAAGGCTTGTCAAATTTACTATATTCGAATACGTCTCTGTAAATTTGTATGAAAACTTTGAACAGCGCCTCTATTGCTGACTAAGAGAAACACGTTTTTAGATCAAAAGTGTCATAGATTTCGGCTTTAATTACCGAATGTAATCTCATGATAATATAGGGTCTGAACTGGAAAAAGACATGAAAGTTTTTATAAGTATTTATTACTGGTAAATTTCTTGTGCCTGGGATTAATTGTCACAAATCTTATATATTTATTTTTTCCTTAGTTATTTTTTGGTAAAGCCTTTTTGGAACAAGCTATGCCATAACTTTTGAATCATACCTGCCTTTTTACTGATAATAATTTTTCGAGACATAGGTCTTCAACAAGTATTACTATATTTTTTAAACTCTTTATTTTTTTTACATAAATACCCGCCGACCATAATGCAGTTTTTATTGTTGAAACTAATCTAGTCATCATTAAGTAAGCCATGAATGGCAAACCTTCCTGCACCTAGTATTTTCGTCTTTTGGTCAGCGTGAGCGTGACTAGGCTTTGGCTTTACTAAACCACTTTATATTTCTAGAATAAAGTACATTTTTGTGACCATCTCGTTAGTTGTGAAGTTCCTGGCAACGTCTTCCTAGGATTTAAGTTCAAGAATTAGTATCTTAGAGGTCTAGGTTTGATTTTCATTAGAGATTTATGTGTGATGAAGATAAACGTCAGTATTATGGCATAGAGTGAAAAGTCATGAGCTCAAAATATCCAGCTGTTATTGGCGTTCAAAGTTTTTGAAATAAAAAAAAATATATACTTACCCATTGTTTTCCGCAATTATCTTTAAGCTTACATAGCTTGCATAGTTTGTTTAACAGAGGGAATTGGTGTAGTACCTTTTATCTTATTATTATATATGTATAACAAAGAATCCCCCATTTCGAGGTCATCGCATAACTTCTAAACGTTCTAAAAATTTCACTAATTATTTTTGTGTTGTGTTAGTTATTGTCAGGAGAAGGTTCTCAATAAGAGAAAAAACCGGAGAAATTGTACGGAAAATTGAAAAACTAATAAAGAATTAATATTGTTTTTTATACAAACTGTTCGTAGCTGCTGATGTCAAACAGTAAGAAGTTCGCCGGGTAGGCTAATTTAACATAAAACTAGATGGAAACATTGTTTGAAAAAGCGATATAAATCAAAATCACAAATCAGTTAATTTTATCTTTAAAATATCCGACATCATTGTGTTCACAAGTATACTATTATACTAAATTTGGTAACAGTCCAATTAGTTGGTTTTCCATGAAAAATGAACACCCAACCATAAAAAAATTGCTAACCATTTTTTGGGTTCCAATTAAATCTGTATCCAGTCTGTAGCATAGCTTTTAAAAAAATGTTCTTGTACAGATTTAGTTTCGTAGGTAAAAGACAACGAAGGGTCACACGGCTCTCTTAGCGAAAGGAGATCACCCTTGCCTATAAATGTCATAGATGTTTAACCTCGTTTGTTGGGGGCTAACGTACCAACCGCAAAGCTCGGGTTCGATTCCCAACGGAGACACGCATTTGTCTGATGGACATTTAGATGTCTGCATTTCCAGATCTCGGAGTTTATTAAATTTATTCTGGTATCGTTTTCATGTAGTTTAATGAGTAAGTATCATTGACTAATACCCATAGTACGAGTACAAGCACATAATGTTCTTACTTTTGAGTTAGATTCAAATTGTGTAACTTGTCCAGGGATATTTATTTGTTTTATTTTATTATTGTAGGTTTTTTTATTCAGTTGCTAATTTTTGGCAACCATCTAAGTCCACTGCCATAATCAATGCCTTTTTATGTCTAGATTCTTTCATTATTATTATTTTTTTTTCTTTCATCTAGTTCTATCTTTTTCTCTGGTCTCGATTTTACCTTCATACTATGTCTTTCTTTCTTTCATCGTCTCTCTTACTTGTGGGGGGATACCCATCTACTTTGTGTGCACCTATCCTTTTTTTTAGTAATTTCTTTAATATTTATTCTCAATTTTATAAATACATTGGGTTAAATAATGTTATTCTGTTCTTCTTTCTTTTCTTCTCAGTTTTTATTCTATTACAATTTTTATCTTTCTTTTTTTATTGGTTGCGTCGTTTTTGTATCTAGTGTATTAACCTATGTTCGCCAGTAACCACCACCGGGTAGTATATAGACGACCCGAACACGGGCTTTTGTTATATATTTTTTATAGCTCGTTTACCGTATCGTTAACACTTCATTTATGACACGTGTATGAGACAAATAATCACCAAAACAGCAATGAGTCATCGCCTTCAAAGCATCTCGATGTGTATATAATTTAATCACCACTACCCTTCTAATATCAAGCGTCAAAGGGACCCTAAGTTGCAACAGACAGACGAAACAAATCGAACTTTATGATAGAATAAAAATGCATATAAATTTTATATACTATAAACGGGACATTTCTTTGAGTTTATGAGTAGACTTGCAGAGGAGGGTATACCTTGTAATACATTTCAATCAACTATTGAATATATTTTGGATTTATTCATGAACCGTATACATTGCTCCATGTTTTAGTTATTATTGTGATAGAATGGGATGTATTCGTCAATGTAATCCAAATATAGAGAGTTTCTCGTTGTTGATTGTAAAATATAGTAGTGGAGATGTTATGGTGACCGTAAATTTGAATTAAATTGGAGACATATCCTTTAATGTCCATTTATTGAAGTGTTTATGTGAAGACTCTCAAAGTCACTCCTTAATTCTAATGGATTAGGTAATGAACCAAGCCATTTATATTTATTACAGGTTTAATGCTAAAACTTAGTCTAATAATAGCTTTGTTAAAGTGTGTAGGCACTTTCTGATAACTATTTTTGTTACAGTCTTTAATTGAATTCAAAATAATCGCCAATTTTTTTTAAGAAATTATTCAAACTCCTTTGTTGTCTTAGGTCCGTTGTTGGTGTTGGCCAAAGAATATGTAAATACTACGTAATATAGTGTTAACTAGATGACTTTTTTTATGACATAGGAAGGCAAACAAGCAGACGGATTTCCTGATAGTAAGAAATTCACGCCACCTATAGACACCAAAGATGGTAATGGTGCGTTGTCAACCTGAGGCCGGGATGTTAGGTTAGAACAAAAACTAAATTTATCGGCTACCTTACCCCCCGAACCGGAACACGTCATGACATGATGGCAGCAGGAATAGTTAGAGTCGCTGCGAAACTCTACCACCTAGTAAGATGTCACGGTGTTAGTGACGGTAAGCCTGTACTCACATTTTACGAGCTGCCTGGCAAGGAAGGCAGATGGTTTATTCTGCAAAGGTGATGATCTGTTGAATTCAAAGTGTGTTTTTTTCTTCAGATGAAAACAATGTTCTTTTCAGTTTAAAATCTAATCTGGTAGTTGTTAACTAATGTAGTGTTTTGTTTTCATGTGAAAATACATAAGGTTAGGTTACAGCTGTTATGGTCTAAGAACACACATAATAGTTGTATGCATTTATGTTAATATATTTTTACTACCACCATCACAAATTAAAAATGCTATGAAAGCTGAAACTGTCGCGTGTTTCAGGAATTTAAGCTAAAACCTAAGACCGTTATTGGCACACAAAGCTAAATTTTATATTAAGTGTAATATTATAAGTGTATCTATTTTTTGTAAATTTTTGTGCAAAATAAAGTGTACCTATTCATTCATTCGTTCATACTACTGCAACAACAGTCGACTAACTTGCTCATTTAGTTGTCCATATTTCTGCAAACTTTAGTGCTTGATGTCATCGTACTTCGATTTTAAAGGGTATGATAGCCCGTAAACTTTTTTTTTAAGTTTCCAATTCCAGCTTAATGATATATTATTTTCTCTCTCAATTGATTATTTAATGATTAATTTTAATTTCTCTTAATCTTCTTAACTACAATCTCTAAGTATAAGTCCATCAACTTATACTTAGTGTCTCTTAACTTAAGTTCCATTGGTATCTTGAACTTAAAACACTGTCACTTGATTTTGGCACTAGCACTTTGTGAATCTACACAACACTACACTAGTTCGTATGGCTTTATCTTTTTCAGCCTTCTCGTTGTACCTGTGATATCGAGGAGCTGGATTGCCTCGATGTTCACATAATGGTGAAGTCTATGTTGATGAGATTCTGCACTTTTTTTGTAACGTCACTGACAAACTCCACTTTGAGGTCCCGATGGAGGTCATCATTTCTTATGCACCCTCATTTACAATGTCTCTAAGTACCTACTTTGTTTTGAAACCTATGAATTAACTTTATATATAATTATTATAACTTTATATTGGTCTTTTAGGTACATCCCCATAACTGAATACTATTAATGGGTCTAATACCTAGACCCCGTATCATGCTCTGCATCAGAACGATTCTGATAAACAACGATTTAATTACCTATTTTTTATCTAGCACAATCCAAATCCAAGGGACAATAAACAAACAAAAGTTCTTCAATTTACTTGAATTTGAATTAACTTTGAATTTACGTGTCTCGGCGGGTTCACTTCCGTGGCCCATAACATAATATACTACCTGTTATCCGCGACTTCGTCCGCGTTTACTTGACAGTTATCATTAAATTATTACCAAATTATAAAAATTCCTATAAATTTTAACTTATTATGTTATACTGATATAAAACCTGTATTACTGCTAGTTTACGTAGATAGGGATAAATTAATTTGCATTCTAAAAATTGAAGAATTGGCAGAATATGTTAAAACGCTTAAATAATTTTGTAACATCTTTGTAACACTCATAGTGCGCAAATAAATATTTTTTTCTTTTCTTTTCTTTTAAAAATGTTTTATGAAAATCTGTTCAGTAGTTTTTGCGTGAAAGAGTAACAAGCATACACACATCCTTACAAACTTTCGCATTTCTAATATTTATATGATTATACGAATTCAATTACACAGAAATCTTTAAGTCAGATCTGCCAAAGATCACGAACCTGCAGACCTGGCTTCCTCCATATTCATTAATTACTCTTTCCATACAATTTCGGAGTCGGATTCTTAAGAATGTATTTCAGGATTTTTTAACAACTAGGTGGTAGAGTTTCGCAGCAACTCCCCGGATTGGTACCACCGCCTTACCTATTCGTGCCGCTATAATGTCAGCGCTTGCCGTTGATGTGTTCCAGTTCGGAGAATTTACTATAGGATTACTTTTGCTCGAGGTCTTTGGTGTCTCCAGGCGCCGTGAATTTCTTACCATCAGGAAATACGTCTGTTTGTTTGCTTTCCAATATCATTCAAAAAATAATAATACCCATTTCATCAAACTGCTACAGTATGACGTCACTACTTACATTGTATTCAGGAGATAGGGATAGCTAGATGGTGTTAGATGGTTTCACACATGACGTCACTCCGTCATAGCGTCAGCGAGGGGCGAGCAATCTGCCGCGGACGCATTACTGCTCTGACAAATGAGGATTTTATGCAAAATCCACCACGGCTCTGTTACCGACACTCCTTTACGTAGGGGTAGGTCTGTCTTCATAATTGTATCGATAATAACACACCAACGCTATGAATGTTTACGAAAACATGAAGGTTTTTCTGTTACGTTTTATATGCCACACCAATCTAGTAGGTGGTAGAGTCCTGCAATGACTCGCCCGGACATACAGGCACCACCGCCTTACCTATTCCTTTCGCAAAATGACAATGTTCGTCATTGTCGTGTTTCGGTTGGAGGGTAGGGGAGCCGGTTTACTTACTTACGCAGGAGGCTGATCATCCTACCCTCAGGTGGACATCACACCAATACCACATTTGGTGTCTATAGGCGACGGCATTTCTTACCATCAGGAAATTCGTCTGCTTGTTGCCTCCTTATAACATAAAAAAAATCTCAATGAAGGTAATTGAAAAATCCTTTGTTCAAACTATTGGAAAAGCCGCGGGCAGCAAAAACTAAATAATAAAAGAGTACTTAAGAAGCGAATTGCGAGTATATGTTTTGTATGATTATTTATAGTATACAGATTAAAAAATGTGTTATTGATAATACGGGTCGATTTAAGTTACGTTTACGGTATTTTATTTCATAATAAATAAAAAACACCATACATTGAATTATTCTACAAAACAATAGTGTTTAATGTAGCATGTGGTAGATGATAGAGTGCTGTGCAGCAGCTTGCCTGGGTAGAGATCCACCGTCATGTCATGTCATGTTCCGGTCTGGATGGTAAGTCCAGCCGTATGCGACGCACTTATAACATCTATGGTGTTCTTCTTAAAATCAAGAGACCCGTGTGCTCGATAGCTGATTTTTTTTAAATGTCGATAAAATATTTCGCACATCACTATTCGTATTCAAATCAGTAGTTTAGGTCGAGGTAAATAGACGCATGTGGGCTGGGTCGCCACGTATAATTTATAGTTTGTTCGGATACATCATAAAACATGCAATAACCTTTAAATTATATCGTCCTCTAATGACACTACACTTATACAAATTATTGTGGTTATCCAACATTCACCCATAAAAAAGTAATAAGTAAATACGCATTTTAATAAATAAATTAATATAAAATAAATAGTGCTTAAACGAAAAAGTGTAAGAAATTTGAAGCAAACACATTCTTTCATCCATTTATCTTCACGCTCATATCCAAGAAGACGTAGGAAGAGGTATTTGGCGGTTGGTGATAGGAATTCTGTAACCTTATTAACTTCTTATAAGATAACTCACATTGACGTTTTCTCTATTTATTGTGAAAATGGAAAATTCAGAGAAATTCAAATTTTATATAGCAGGCATCCTGTTTTCAACATTTTAGATTATAATTGAAATATTGTGACCTGGATGAAATATATATATATATATATATATAATAAAATAATAGTATTCGCCTCTGTGGTCTAGCGGTCCGGCGTCGGACTTGACTTTTTGAGGTCCCGGGTTCGATTCCCGGGTCGTGCAATAAGGAAATTAGAAAGTTTATATTTTCGACTTTCTAATAAAATAATGTTGCCTGTGATTAGGATATGTGCCCGGTTGGCGATAGACTTACCTCCTATCACATTGTGGGTCTTGGTGTCTTCGGCTAATCGTTGGTGTCCTTTTAGAAGCTCAGCATTCCTCTTTTGGGACGCTAAGATACTTCTTTTTTAATACATTTTAAGTAACGTCAAGTACAACAATACGATTAAAATGATAAACAATAACAGTATACAATCAAATCAGGTCATCATTGACAGACGTGAAAAAAATGTACAAAAACGGTCAGCACTGCATATTTGTACCTTTTGTACAACTAAATTAAACAGAATTATAAAAACCTCACTCGACCTTTTTGTCTATGTATTGTTTTTGAGAAAGCTGCATAAAAGCAAAGAGAATAGGCGTACAGCCGGTTAACCCTGTTACATTTCAATTATATAAAACGAAATACAAGCGTTATTTAGTGTAGTCCGTCCTTGGTATTAATCAGTGTAGGGTAACAAGATTCCGAACACATAATCGGATAGTCTCAGCGGGGCACGGGACACTTTATTAGATTGTCTCGCTAACCTGTCAGCGTAAAGTTGATGAAAAATAAATGGAAGTTTAATTATATGTATGGGTTCAAAAGACACATGGACCTTGGGCTTCATGTAATAGTAAATATTTTCGATTTTGACCCTCTTTTAAACTGGCAATTCATGATTCTTTACAAATTTTCGAAAAAATTAAAATTTATGTTGTAAGGATGTTTTTAGAAAAAAAGGAAGGTTTTTTGTAAATTCTGTTTATTTCTATCACTTTATTAAATTTCGCAACGACTGGACACTTAAAATGATATTTCATGTAAGTCGACGTTTTTAAAACGAATCCGAAAATTTCCAAAATAATAAATACATAATAAATAAAATTATTTTATAAAATTACTCGATTGCAAATACTAATCTAATACATATACATAAAATTTATACTATTAATATAAATATTATCTTATCACATTGGACTGAAATTAAAAATTCTATGAAAATAAAACGAAACAGCGCTGCCTTTATTCTACTTAGCTGTTCCCGATAGGATTCACGATACTTCTACTATTGCAAATAAGTGAATTGAAGTTGAAATTGAAAAAAGAAGGAAATACTCAATTCGACTGTATGTTTTTTGGATGTTTGTTACATGATTACTCGGTAGCTGGATGGATGTTTCCTTTTTAGAAATGTAGGTAAAGATTCCAAAGTGGTCCCATACTATTTTTATGATCATCCGATTAGTGATTTTTGTGTTATACTTAATAATCCATATTTTTTTATTTATCTTGTAGACCTCATCTTTAATGGAGATCGTATTTGAAGTTTAACTAAAAAATACTAGCAGGATGCAAGTAAAATTTATGTCTGACTAATTTGGAACTATTTTCTATCTTTCAAAAAAATAGTAATGAAATCGCAACGTGGGTACCCCAATGAAATACTTGGAATCGGTTTTTGCAGTTTTACTGGCTTAAACGTTAAATAGAATATCATATTATGTAATTTATGCGTATATTATAATATCATAATATTATTATGACTACGTGCATTCTGACGGGCTTGAGTTATATAACTTCTAAAGTTTTATTAAATTTCCTAAAGTGATTTTTATTTTTATTACAAGAAACTTGCAGCGAATTACAATTAATCATAAGGACACGCTAACGAAATATTACTTATTATGATATGGGAAGCCAAGAAGAAGAAGGATATAGTAATTGCAAGAGAACCGTGTTACTTATAGTCAAGAAACATATTAGTAATACCTCATTAGCCTTAGTTTGCTTGCTAGCCAACCTTAAAAATCAGCACACTATTACATTCTAAATTTAAAACTTAGAACACAGTTATCTTATAATTTCAAACCTTAGAACGCAATCATGTTCTATTGAGGTTATTTCAAATCTTAAAACACGATTATGATTTAGTTTTACATACCTGTAAAACAAAAAGTGATTAATGACGAATGTTAATAAACGACAGTACCTAAAACGCTAGCTTATCAAAATACTGTACTATACTTTAAAATCACAGACACACACAAACACGCACACACACATACATAAATAACTTCAATCCAAGTCTCTTAAGGGGTAGGCAAAGAGTATCGAGTGCCAAACCTCACGGTCCTGACAAACCTGCCTTGCTTCCTCCACATTCATTATCCTTTTCATACAAACACGCCGGTTTCGGAGATTCTTGACACCACCTTCAGATAACAAACGAGCGATTTAATCGTGGAATGTCAATCTAGGTCTCCCCGGGTACCTACATCCATCCACATTCGCATTGTCAATCTTTCATCTGTCATCTTACTCATCCACACTCATACTCACTCATACTCATTATCATACTTGTAAATCCACAGCGAAAATAATTAGTTGATATTATTAAATTATCAAAATAGTTGACTTTAGCACACAATTCAGAATAACAATGTACATAGCACGCAACGTCAGAAGTAGGGCGACTACAATTGCCGGCCTGACCGGGATAAACCGTTACACAATAGTTACCATTCGCCCTCACCTTGCCCCGCACACCCGCACTAATAAATTATTCCCTCAATGATTTTTAGTCCGTGCGACATATTTCTGTGATTTATAGCTCGCTAACAATGTGAACCGGTTACGGTTATGAAATCCGTGAGCACTGAGGGTGTTATGAAAAGCTTTTTTGTTTCCAACGTGCAATGTAATTATTACTATTACATATGGCGAGTTACAATTGTTTAATTTTCTTGTTTATTTTACGTTTGCGCTTCCGTTTTTTTTTCATATGTTATGTTTTTGATAAGCTTATGCAGTGTGTTCTCAAAATATAATATTATTTGTCTTAGTGTGTCCCAATATCTTGTAAAAGATTGGTCATCTTGGGATA
Source organism: Calephelis nemesis (assembly GCA_002245505.1). Classification (NCBI taxonomy): domain Eukaryota; kingdom Metazoa; phylum Arthropoda; class Insecta; order Lepidoptera; family Riodinidae; genus Calephelis; species Calephelis nemesis. Next base: position 337,301 of record NJDD01001871.1, read on the forward strand.
ATTATAGAAAATACAGCGACATAGGTAAGTAAAAGAATTAACAGTAATAAGCACAAAACTTAAAAAGCAACAATGAACGAAACGACGACATATTAATCTATACTTATCAAATCTTAGACGGGCTGACGGAGATGTTATGGGCAAGGGCAGTAAGAACATTAAATTTTTGCTTGATTACAACTGCATTAAGATATATTTCCTTCAATTCAATATACCTCCGCCTGTAAGCTTCGCTTGTAAGCAGGAAGAATTTAGACGTTCTTAATATTATAGCAGACAACATATTAAGGAGCCCTTTTATCTTTTATTAGCATGCGTCGAAACAATAGTACATTATTGTCATCTGTTAAATAGGCAATGATAAATAGGCAAAAGCTATCTGTGGTTACATTTATTAATACAAACACACATTTATTAAAACAAATTTTATAAGCATCCGTAAAAACAAACACCAACCATAGAAATGTCTATTCGATTGTAAAATAAATAAGTCACGCTATCCAATAATTTTAATTAAAAATAGCTTCATCCGGGGTTTATAATAGTTTCAAGCATAAACAAAAAGGAAATGAATATGTTTCAAGTTCTCTCTACTCTTCCTGTCAGTAAAACTTTTTTAAATGAAGTCAGAAAAAAACAAAATGTCAAAATAATAAAATGAAGGCGATAAGGGAATCTGAAATTCATTTCGATCATTACTTACACGACATTGACTGCTCAGCACGCATCGCCAATAAAAACACGTCGGGACCTCCTGCAAGGATGTTTATTTTGTCACACCGCTCCCCACGCACCCTTGCCAAGGTATTATAATTATGCCCATTTGTTATTTCAGTTCTATTCAGACGCGGTATACGCAGGCGCGATAAGCCACCCTGTATAGGTGCGTCATTAAGCGAGTTTTTTGATGCGCACGCGACTGGGGCCCGCATTATCTTTTTATCGTTGCACCCCAAGCAGACGGATTAGTGTAAGTCAGATGTTGACAACTAATCACAGGTTTTAAAAAAACGTTAAAACTGGATGGGTTTGTTATTTATCTTTTTACTTAATTTTATTCTTGGTAAAGTTTGTTTTACATAACACAAAACAAAAAAGTATGCAAAATCTAGATATAAGTAATTAAATTACTTACGTTTACAAGTAACTAAATAAAAAAGTAAACAAATCATGTGCGTTATTTGTTATTCCACGATAGAAGTACTCAAATAGATATCAACATAATTATACTACACAGCCAACCTGGAAATATGTATATACATTTATGTTTGCAACATGCCTGAACAAGTCAGGAATCAAACCTGGGCTATGCGATTGGTTGGCAGGGTTAAAAGAGCTTAAACGCCTAAATTAATTTAATACCTAGGCCAACAAAATTATTAAAATAATCTACTGTTTCCTAACGCAGGAAATGAAAATGTGGACTACATTCAAATCAGCACTCTTTGCAGATACTTTCTCGGTGTTCAGCAAACGAGCTATTATGACATTTTTTTTAAATTAGAAAATTTAAACATGTACTTATTACCTTGCAATAGACCCACAATATTTTAATCTGACATCTTCGAGTACGAGTATACAGAGACTACACGCTTGTCTATATACAGAGATTTGATATAGGTACAGTGGAGGTGTTTAACCATGTTACAGGGCACCTCCCATATCTTAATGTGATGCACTAAAGCTACTGTAAGTATCCCTTCTTGGGCTAACCTATCTTTACGTAGTAAGGTATATAATCTTTGTCGCCGTTAATCACATAGTTAAAAGAGTTAATTAATTTTAACGTATTTTTTTAAAATATATAATGAAAGTATAACGAAATAGTAAAAGTTATTGAGCTTAAAAAATGTTTTTTTTTTTCAAACACTGAAAATGTGATTAACGTATTAATAGATTCGACCTTTTTCTTTAAAATATAGTTTGTCACAGCATCAATGGTTTACAACCTCTGCCTAGGTGCAAACAATAGCAATGCGCGCGTGTCACCCGTGTGTCGCCGAACAAATATTGCATTACCTCCCCTGCACCGGCCACGCGACGTCGCACAGACCCATTGTTCCCGTGAGCTCGCCTGGTCACCCTACCCCTAATCCCAGGGAACTGACGAGTAAGTGGCCTGGTTTTTTTTAGTAGTAAAAATCGATAGTTTGCGCAATCGTCTGTTACTAACATAAAATGGCTAAGTTGTTGCTTTCGATGCAAAACTACAAATTACCTACCGACCTACTATATTAGGTACAAACCTGATTGTAAAAAATACAAGGTCTGTATTGTACATAGCTATTCGCTTATTACTTACTTTTTACAACATTACGTCGCCTCTGTGGTCTAGCGGTCCGGGTGTTGGACTTGACTGCATGAGGTCTCGGGTTCGAATCCCGGGTCGGCCAGCAAAAAGTAAATTGGATTTTTCCAATTTTCTAATAAAAAAAATGTTGGTCGGGATTGCAAATGTGCCCGGTTGGCGATAGGCTTGCCACCTATCACATTGTTTGACTTAGTGTCTTCGGCTAGTCGTGGGTGCCCTGGTTGTGCCTCTGCCTACCTCTTCGGGGATATGGGCGTGAAGATACTTTTTTTTACAACATTACTTGGAGTCCTTTTCTGACGATGAATCTTATATGTTTGTTGGTACCATATATGAATATGGTACCTTTTATGGTCACTTAAGGCGTTGGCGCTTAAAATTTTACGTATTAGAAAAAATACGCAGAAAGGTTTGGTCATATATTTAAACACTGGTATACTACACGTGAATGACGTGGCAGCATATCATTGGTGTAGAATCCAATTTTAGACAGTGTTTAATAAAACGTATGTCCAACGAGTGTTCATATTTGTGGTAAGACGGAGGGTAACTAGAAAGTTTTCTTGTTTATGGAGGATTAATGTTCTACCTTTGGATGTTGCCAACAAGCTCTACAATTTTAATATACGAGTACGTAGAAGTCCGGCGTATTTTACATGAACTTTACCATTTAAACCGTTTTGCAAAACTTTAAAATAATACATCCATACATACATATCTTCACGCCAAGTCCCTTACGGAGCAGGCAAAGAGAATCGAGTGTCAAATGACACAATCCTTGCAGACCTGTCTGGCTTCTTCCTCATTCATTACACTTTCCATACAAATACACGTTTGGAGACACTCTTGACACCACCCTCGGATAAAACCCGAACGGTTTGATAGTGGAATGTCAACTTGGGTTCTTTATCAATATTTCACCTGTAATTGTTTCCGCATGACTGAACCAACGGAGCATGCCCTGTTTCATTTTCAACCAACACTTTCTTTAAATCACGGATTTCAATGTTACGAATGCGGTCAGCGAGCGTACACCACAGATTTATTTTGAGCGCTCGCATGCGTTTTCTGATATTCTCAACTCTCGCTTACATACACAATTGTTGGGATAAGCACAGAATTATGTAAAGCAAATCTAGCACCCTTACTTAAAATATCGCTTTTAAAACAGCTTACTCAGCGCTCTATTCACACTATTCCCTACACACATTCTCCTTACTATATTCCCGATGTCCCTTCCATCCCTTACAAAAGCACTACCAAGACTTTCTCTACCAAGATACTTCGTTTACTTCATTTAGGCTACATCATCAAATAAAATATAAAAAAACAGAATGTACGGCAATGAATGTGAAGGAAGCTACACAGGTTTGTCAGGATCGTGAGGTCTGGCACTCGATACTCTCTGCCTACCCAGTAAGGGACTTGGCGTGAAGATATGTATGTATGTAAAAATCAGAATGTCACATTCGATAAAACACTAACAAGAATATTTATTTAAGCTAAAAGCCAAATAGAGTCATATCTCACCACGTCAGAGGCATACCCTTATTCCATTCATTTAAAAGGTATTCAGAGGTGGTCCCACATGGGGAACCTTTTTGTCCGTCCGTCTCAATTGCTGCGAAGGTAATTTTAATAGTCCAAATTAATAATTTCCTTGACGTACCCGCATGCCCATTCGCCGATCGTCGTTGCGATAGCTCTCCCTCAGCCCTTTGTGCTTAATTGGTCTTCATTTACACTTATTCTGATGGAATTCTTAATGTCGCACCTAATTTTGTAATGACTTGCATTTGCATTATTTGTTTTAATATAGTTCATTAAGATTTAAATTGGAAAAAGGAACATGTGTTTAAACGTGGATTTTTTATATACATGTGACATGTTATAATAATACATTATTAATATTATAAGTTTTCATGAACCTCTGCCAAAATCTACATGTAATACGGTTAAGAAGTATCTCAATCACGTCAGCTTTCAAACAAAGAAAACCATATCGAAATCGGTTTATCCGTTCATAAGTCATGATACCACATACACAAACACACACACGCACACGCATAATACAACAGTAGTAAAACTAAATCTGTATTCTGCTTATTTTATCTTCATATTCTCTACAGGATACAGAAATCAAAATAAGGGTTGTTAAAATTTTGTCAGTTGTCTGTGTGTTTGCTTTCACAAAAACTGCTTAATGGATATTTACCAAATTTTGTTTAAGAGTAGTTCATAGTCCAGGTTTGATTTAGGCTACCTTCTTTCTTTCTTAGTTTAAGTTTTGGCCTTCACGTTAGTATTTTTCGTCATTCGTCATGTAGAAATTTGCATCAAATTTTAACAATTATAATTAGGTAGTCATCAGTCATACGTTGTCAGTAACTCATGTCAGGCTCTTGGGTAATGCGGCGGCCTCATTACACAAGCTCATGTAATAAGATTTGGCAGCAACGAGGAAATACACGATACGCTAATTTCTGCACGAATATTTCATTTGTGCACTTTCACTGAACAAAATTGTATCAAATGCCACCAAAATTGACTAATTTCTCTCAATATCAACACGAAATTCAATAATTATGAAAAAACTTCGACCATCTTTTCTCTCGATGGCGCCAAAACTCCGATTTAGGCTACCTTATACACACAGAAAATATTGAATTTGTTCGTGTGAACAAAATGTGTTCGATGTCCCGGGCAACGGTTAGTTTCAAATATAAGTTGTCCCACTTACCACAGCACGGGCGTACATGGCTTGCGGGCAGTTCTAACTATTGCGGACGACACTTTTACCAAAAAAATCCTTCACGCCTATATCCCCCCAGTCATTGGCAGAGGCACAACTAAGGCATCCACGACTGGCCGAAGACACTATGTCCCACAATGTGATAGTTGGAAAACCTATCGCCAACCGGGCACATATCCATTCCCGGGAAACTTTATTATTAATAGGAAATTTATAATATGCAATTTCTAATTTTTCTGTTGGGCGACTCGGGTGTCGAATCCAAGACCTCAAGAAGTGAAGTCCGACGGCATCCGAAGGCATCCACGACTAGCCGAAGACACTATGTCCCACAATGTGATAGTTGGCAAACCTATCGCCAACCGGGCACATATCCAATCCCGGGAAACTTTATTATTAATAGGAAATTTATAATATGCAATTTCTAATTTTTCTGTTGCGCGACTCGGGTATCGAACCCAAGACCTCAAGAAGTGAAGTCCGACGGCATCCGAAGGCATCCACGACTAGCCGAAGACACTAAGTCCCACAATGTGATAGTTGGCAAGCCTATCGCTAACCGGGCACATAATATCTTAAAAATCAAAATTGAAAATACACATTTTCTAATTTTTCTGTTGCCTGACTCGGGGGTCAAATCCGGGACCTCAAGAAGTCAAGTCCGACGCCAAACCGCTATACCACATCGGCGATTTCTTTACTAACCACGAAAAGTCACAGCAAATTGTGATCGAAGTCGCGGGCAACAACTAGTTTCAAATATAAATTGTCCCACTTACCACAGCACAGGGGTACACGGCATGCGGGTAGTTCCAACTATTGCGGACGACACCTTTACAAAGAGCTTTTATTTAATTTTCTAACGGTTAAGTTGCACGGAGAGCTCGACCGTGATAACTTTCATACCCTTCACCCTTTGTTATCTTTAGCGGGAACCTTTTTACGTGAATGTGTCTAATTTCAACCTCTACTTTTGTCTATGACATTTATACATATTCAGTTTTAAAGTCATTCACTTATTTATACCAACCGTTCATAATTAATTAAATTAATTAAGGGTCCATTTATGCTAAAATACGTCAGCAGTTTAATGTTTTTTTCATACAAAGCAATCATGGATCTTAGTGACAAAAATACACAAGATCAACATGAATATGCTTTATAAGACTAGTGTTTCCAAAACAAAATTCATTTCACTTTGCTCTATAGAAAAAAATCTAAAAGTTAACCCTTTTTTGAATGCAAAACCCAACTGTCTACTTCAATTATGAAAATATCGACACCAGATTTAACATAAACATAGATAAGTACTATACCTAAAAGATAAGTGTTTCAGTTTTTACACTTTTTTTCAAATTACTTTTATAGTGTCCAAAATAGTTGTTTGTCGCTTAAGACGTTTACTTTAGAACGCAATATTTCATAGTAATCATGGAACGGGGGAGTGCGGCGATTGGCTCTTCTGGCTGACTAAGTATGGGACCTTAACAATAATTAACTTATATGATTCTGAGACAGATACAACTAATTGAAAGTCAATTAGTTGTATTTTCAATTAGTCCTTTCCATACGTTTTTAAATTGAAATTTTTGACGAATTATATCAGAATTATATTGAAATCGTTATTATCTCAAATGGTTGTTATCAATTGTTTTTTCAAATATATCATGTAAAATATTGTCAAGACGAAGCCGTATGGTACGAAAATAAAAAAGTTATCAAATACATGCAGAACTAAAATAAAAAAACTAAGGTTCTCAATCCAAACGCTCTTACTTGACAATTTCTAAAATATCAGATATGTCCTACCTTTTATGGCAAATTTTATGTACGGAGAAATTAATTTAAATATTAATATTTAAATAAACCTGCAACAAATTACAAAGATTGGTCACTCTTCTGGTATGTTGCCAGTGCTTGTTAATCGTGTTTTGATTTGTAGGGTAGAATAACTGGTAAACTTAGCAATAAACTGCAATTAACTAAACAAGTTTCCTATAAATTTACGTTTCTTTTGCTTATATTTATCTAAATAGGTATACCAAACAGTTTGCTTAAATGAAAAAAAAAAGTATCTTCACGCCCACATCCTCGAAATGGTAGGCAGAGGCACAACCAGGCCACCCACGACTAGCCGAAGACACTAAGTCCCACACTGTGATAGGTGGCAAGCCTATCGCCAACCGGGCACATTTTCAATCCTAAACAACTTTTTTTTTAGAAAATTGGAATAACCCAATGAACCGACCACCATGAGGCTTGGTGATACGGAACAGAATACCCTATGTTAGGAGACCCTAAAGACCTAGCACCCTATGTCCCTAAGGCCCTAGATGCCTACCAGCCCTAGCCCTAACATAAGGTTCAATATATACTTATATAGATAAGTGCGGGATGTCTGTACCAATAGACCTACGGTAGCAGACGGAACCCTACGGGTAGGATAGGTGGTAAGGAGGTGGTGATATACTCAAAGCAGATCAAGCAGGCTCACTTGACCAATTAAGGACTTGAAGGTGTCTTCGCCACTTTGAGGGGATGGTAAATGAGACAAGAACCAAGGTTCTAATCTGATTTATTCAAATAATTCCGAAGTATATATACAAATTACACCGACACACACATTCATACAAAATTCTTTGTGTCTCATCCGTGTAAGTTGCGGATGCAGCATCTTCTAGTGGAGAAACATCAGGACGTGATTGTATGTGTATTCCGCTGTCCTCCTTTCAGTGGCGTGCCAGCAGTTGCTTGTATGTTTAATGTGGCTTTGGTCACGTTGAACACCCAATTTTCTTTTGTTGCCCGACGCGGGATTCAAACCCGGAACCTCATGCAGTCAAGTCCAACAAGCTAGACCACAGAGGCGATCAATCTTTAAATGAATATCTCGTAATATTACACAAGTTAACAACATATAAGAACAGAAGTTAAATTAATGAATGAAACAATACGACTTCAATTTAGTCTATCAGGTACAAGAGTCCCAAACCAGCTCCGGCCGCTCAATCAAATGTACGAGCATCGTAATTTCGATCACGTGTTCCAGGTGGAGTGGAGTCGAAATTATGTATACATCATTTATTTTTTTGTAACTACCAAATTATGTTTCATTGCACGCTCAGCGACAAGTTGATGTAAACGACAAAAAGTAATTAATTTCGTTTAAAACGTAGTTTACACTGTTATTTCGTAGTTAGTCTTTTATATATCGGGTATTTTTAAATGAAAAACACTAGTAACTAACTTAAAGTCTTAAAAGTGGCACCCCGAAATAGTAAACTTACACGTACTATGTCAGGAATTGAATTCCTACGAATAATAATTGTGGTTAATTTAATGATGTAATATAGCTCCTTCAGATGAGTATTTTCTTTTATAACAAAACGACTCTGTGATGGGCCGCTAGCCCGGTTGTTTGAGTTGACTTCATCATGTCCCAGATTCGATCTTCGCGTCGGGCAATAAATATAAAATGTGTTTTAGTAATTTTCTATGACACAACCACCGATTGGACATGTGCCTGATTGGCAATAGGTTTGCCACCTATCTCATTATGAGACTTGATAATCTTGGCTAGTCGTGGGTGGCTTGGTTGTTCCTCTGCCTAACTCGTCGAGGATTTGGGCATGAATACTTTTATACTTTTGTTGCAAGCATCACAACTCTAAAGGTTTTTTGTTCTCCACGTGATCTTTATTAAGTAAATTGTCAGCTGAGTCACCGACCACCTGGTGGCGGATCGGTGATCACCTTAACTGCTTCTCAATTGCCAAGCCATCTGTTTTTATTACTTTCGGACTTTGGAATTTAGGTGCTCCAATTATCTTAATATTATATGATATTAAAACTATTCATTTCTACGGTCTTCGTTAACTTGGAACTCAATACTGTCTGACCTACCTGTAGGTGACTCGACGTGAAGATATGTAAGATGCACGTTCAAATGTTTCTTTACATTTCGATTTTCAAGTTTTTTTGGCACTTTATATTTAGTGTTGTTTTGTCTGGAATTTCCATTTTACCTAAAGTAATTACTTGAAAAACACCCACAGGAACTCCTTTAGTAAGTCTAAAAAAATCTCCATTCTTCTTCGCAAAATTAAGGGAATTCATAGTGAATCGCGACTATGATATATATATAGACAGACCATCAAAAATTCTAAAAATGCTTAAAATTTGTTCTGTTCCATTTTAGTCACCTCCACTTATGGTTCTAAATATTTGCAATGCTCAGAACTATGTTACTTCTACAGCTTCATTGTAAGCGTAGATGAATTCCTATTTCCCTGGATCAGGCGTGAACGGATGGACGGGTTCAGCTAATTCTTTTTTATTGTATTAATATAATTACAGTCCGGAGAAAGTACATTTAAAAAAAATCTAAGTATTCATAGTTAGGACAGGATAATGTCTGTCGGCTGCAAGTAATTGTACACATTTTACTATTAAACTATTTTAAAGGAAACTCAGGATAGAAGAAGTTTGTCAATTTTAATTTAATCGCAGTAGCTTATGAATGAAATCACAACCGATAATTGAACTCGTTTACACAGAACTTAGTTTTACTAAACTTGGTTTTGAACATATTTGTTGAAATTAGCCCTAAGAAATTCTCAGTAATTGAAATGATATGAAGAAGTCAAATCATCAAAACGCGGGTGAAGCTGGGGATAACAATTAGCTAGAAGCCAGCTATTTTCGACTTATTATGTTAAATACCAACCCTAACCGCTATGTCTGCAAACATTTCGCCGTTATCTGAAATCGCTAATTATTTTTAAACGTCGGGCCCTCAGGTTAACTGCAGCGTTCCACGAAACCCGCATCCGAGCCCAGACAATTGATCTTAATAAACGCACACGCAACACAATCAAACGCAATAGGTCAGACGGATAACTCGACGGTGAAATATCTTTAATATTATATGTGCGAGTAGGTACTCAAGTATTTTTTTACATCTAAATAGTGATGTCTCGGAATGAGTAGGTATTCCGCTCGGCTCACCAAGCCCAGTGGAGTTGTGAAATCAGTAAAGTTAGCCGGCAAAAGTGAAAACTTGAATATTAACGTTGTGCATTTTTGACATTATGGAATGGTTAGGGAATAATTTTGCACGAATTGCTTTAATTATCAGTATGCAAGTACTATTATTTATGTGGTAGAATACAATATTCATTTATTGCGCTATCGTACACAAAACTGATAACTCAAACATTCGTGCAAGCGCCCTGCGCCGTTTAAAGGAAACAGCAGGCGCAGGCATACAGTTTTCGCCGCGCCGTAGAAAAAAAGAGGGATACTTCCTTTCCCACGCCATGTACGTTGTTATGTTCTCTGTTTTGTTTACTTTCCATCCGTCTTACGAATTTTATCTCAGGTCACGTGTCCTGAAACGAGTTTAGAAGTTTTTACCCATTCCAAAAAAGTGCGCAACGCCGCTAAAGAAGTTTTCACTTCAAAAATACGGTACATACAATAATGCTGGCTTCAAACCAGTTTAATAAATTTCTCTTAAAAGTTTGTGCATCAAATCTCAGTGAAATAGATACATTTAAGGAAGGCTGTTTGCAACATTTCAATAAATTACGTGTCATGTTGTTTGTCCGCGATGGACTCCTAAACTACTTAATCGATTTCAATCAAGTTTGAACACCGTATGCAGTTTGATCCAATTTGAAAGATAGGATAGGATAGCACAGTTTAAGATCAAAGAAATCACCATCCGAGCGAAACCGGGACAGGCAGCTGGTTCGTCTATATGAAAAAAGGGCGTTTACACGCCGCACGATAAGAAACGCCCTGACAGACAGCATGCAATGCTTGAAGTATTAGATCTCCTGGTGACGTCAGCATCATGCCATAGCGAGAAATCTTTGATAACTTATACTGGCATTAGAAACCAAATCTAACACCAGCAGATTTCCTGCTTTCTTTCCAAGAAGCTCGTCAAAGACACGGGTTGTCTACCACTAACGCGGTGACCAAAATGAAATAGTAACACTTAGAGCCATTTATCTGAATTGTTAAAATAGCCTAAAGTACGTTCATAACATTAGTGCTCCTGTTTTGATTTGAAAGTTTCGGGACAAACTTGCACAAGAGACTTAGAGTCCATGAATGCTAAAATACGTCAGCAATATAATGTTTTTGAAGTTATACTTCTTTTGGCGCATTAGGAAAAAATGATGAGGGTAAATTTTTACGATGCGCGCACACCGTCACGAAAAACCGACATGATGAAGTTAGCTATAGATAACATTTTAGTTTTCCAAAAAAAGGTACCAACAAAGTAAAAGTAATTTCTATAGTTAGTGTCATTTTGTCTACAAATGTAAAATAAGGCAAAAGATAAAATTTTTAAAAAGATTTTTATCTTAGTACGCCGAAGAAGTATAACTTCTAACGCGTGTACATAAGTACACACACAATTTTTTTTTCATACAAAGCAATCATGGATCTTGGTGACTAAAATACGCAAGATTAACATGAATACCTATGCTTTATAAGACAATTGTTTCCAAAACACGTTTCATTTCACTTTGTTCTATAGAAAAAAATCAAAAAGTTAACCCTCTTTTGAAAGCAAAACCCAACTGTCTACTTCAATTATGAAAATATCGACACCAGATGTAACATAAACATAGATAAGTACTATACCTAAAAGATAAGTGTTTCAGTTTTTATACTTTTTTTCAAATTACTTTTATAGTGTCAAAAATAGTGATTTGTCGCTTAAGACATTTACTTTAGAGCGCAATATTTTATAGTTATCATGGAACGGGGGAGGGCGGCGATTGGCTCTTCTGGCTGACTAAGTATGGGGCCTTATGGCTTGGTCATAAGTTGTTACCTTTTCAAATGTATAGAGAACGTGTATTTTTAATAATCAGAGATCTACACCTACATCTATGTGTTCCAATACCTTACTGATACCTAATCCCAGATAAACTGAAGAGAAATTAATGAAAGTTACAAAAGAAATCTGAAACTAACACCTTCACAAGCAAAATGTAGACAATGTCGTATTGTTTACCTAACAGTGGATACCCGTATATCCCATAACAACGGTAACTTAATCCCTACGGGTAGTAAGCTATCATGCCAGGTGTTCGTAGCTTTACAAACTGTATGGCGATATTTAATCAACTAATTTTAAGTTTTTTATTAATCTTGCGCTAAAAGTAGCATATTTTATCCTAAGTCCTAAAAAGTCAGTACGTACTGACTTTTTTTTTGCGTGAAAATAGCGATCGAATACCGGTCGGCAGATGATAAGAGGCAATAGCACAAACATCAAGATGTTATAGGTGCGTCGCTGTTCTATGAGCGGGATGTTATGTCTGTTTAAGTATACCAGGTACTCTACTCTTCGAACCGGGACATCAAACAGTCTTTATGGCGGCAGATATAGGGAAGCAGGTGTCCACCGTCGAGGGATTTAACTGCACCGCACTTTGTCAAGTGGTATCATTGTTATTGAGCCATTTAAAGTATACTCGCCTTTTACAAGCTGGCAGGTAGGGAGGCATAATATGGTTTATTTTAGGTACTCAGTGAACCCGGAACAAGACGAGGAAATACTGACTTTTTGCCTAATCACAAAAATAATAAAAATATCAAACCATGATAGCCTGAAACCAAATAAGTACTGAACGTCCAACTAAAACAGTATTTCTATCTTTAGTTTCAAAGCCCTGATAATGCTGTAAAAAGTGAAACCGTTTGGCTGAAGAGTAATGTAAGGTGTGAAATGAAGTGTATAGTGGATAAGTACAAGCACAAGCCCAAGTACAAGTGTTTGCTATAAAAAAGTGCGTGAAGATACTTCCTTTTCACATTTGTAATTTGTATTTTTTTTTTATAATCTTATAATTAGTCATATTTTTAAATGAAGAAACACTTGTACTGTTTTACAAGTGTTTCTTCATTTAAAAATATGAATATTTGGAAGTTTTACCAAGCGCCGACGATGGAAAATATCAAATATCTTATAATTAGTGTTGAAAAAAGACAAGCCCGCTGATTTTCTTTCATCATCTCAGTGTGTGGCCGTAGTTTATAATGTCGACGCTCACAAGTACCACTTGTATGGTCACAAGTGAATAAAGTTTTGACTGATTCTGAGTCATGTATAGGTAACGTGACCTTTTTTTTTTATAGAAGAGGAGGCAAACGAGCAGGTGGGTCACCTGATGGAAAGTGATCACCTCCGCCCACTAACATCCGCAACACCAGGAGTATCACAGATGCGTTGCCGACCTTTAAGGAATGAGTACGCTCTTTTCTTGAAGGTCCCTAAGTCATAATTGTTTGGGAATACCGCCCTCGGTAACTGATTCCACAAAGGTGTTATACGGGGTAAAAAATGTCTTCGGAATCGCACAGTTGTAGATCGCCACGCATCGAGGTGATGGGCATGATACCTTAAACTCTGACGCGATGTCCGAAGGTGGAAATCAGCGGCTGGAATTAAACCAAACAACTCCTCAGAGCATTCCCCATGATAGATGCGGTAGAGAACACTGAGTGACCCAACATCTCTACGCAATGTTAAGGAATCAAGCCGATTGGTAATTGCCCGGTCATTGACAATTCGAATTGCTCTACGTTGAATGCGGTCAAATGGAAGGAGCTGGTACTGTGGAGCCCCTGCCCAGAGGTGAGAACAGTACTCCATATATGAGGCCGAATTTGCGCTTTATATAGTTGCAAGCGATGGGTTGGCTTGAAATACTGTCTCGCTTTACTGAGCACACCAAGTTTCTTAGAGGCTATTTTAGCCTTCTCCTCCAGATGACCACGAAATTGAACATCACTCGAAATGTCAACGACGAGTATACCAATGCAGGCTGTGGCAGAAAGGGAAACGCTCTCAAATTGAGGAGATGCGACAAAGGGAGTCTTTTTAGCGGAAAACGCGCAAACTTGTGTCTTGTTCGGGTTAAATTGCACCAGATTTTTTAAGTCAAAACGGTACACCTGCGGAAATATATAAAAAAAATAAAAGTGTGTAGTGTTTCATTTTTTATTATAGAAGATAGAATAAGAATAACATAAAATAATTAGAGAACGGGGCGTGACTTCTAATTTTTGTATTTAATAGCGGAACAAAGTTTCGAAATATCGGGTCCTGTATTTAGATAAGTGTGGAACTCAGTGCATGATTTATTTATATTTATCTTCGTAATCAACGTAGATTTCATTACTGCGACACTCAACTGTGTTTTATCACTTGTCCATATTTTGTTAATTTGAGAAAAACTCTTTCGACGGGTGCCATACTTCCAGGCACGTTTTGCCTGGAAGTAACGCACCCGTCGAAACGGGGACGGGACTATGTCGGCCTCGCTGGGGACACCGGGACAGAAACTCTGAAAACGGGACTGTCCCGTTCAGAAAGGGACGTACGGTCACGTTATGTATAGGTAGCAACAGCTTTAAAGCCCAAGTGAGAGAAGCTAAATAACGCATTATTCTTTTGCTCCCTAAAAATAACAGTTCATTTTCGTTAGTCAAACAAAGGATTTATTAATTAGCATGTACCCGGCAAACATGGGCTTATGGGCGGGCTTAAGTAATCGTCATGTCGGACCTATGTTTTAATAACCTGGCATCCTCAAAACTGTTTGCACACGTCGTTACCGGTGATTATGGGGTACGTGATCCGCTCTACGGGATAAGGGGACTTACACACGAACGTACGATTATAATTCAACGTACGTGTTTCAGTGAGATATATCGGAAGATATTTTCCCTTGTTGGTCTGGGCTCCTTTGTAGAATAGACCATCTGCCATACCATACCATGGTTGTGCCTCTACCTACCCCTTCGAAAAGGAGATATGAGTGTAAATGTAATTTAAATCTCTAGAAATACATATATGGACATAATTTCTCCGTGTTGGACCGGGCTTCTTTGCAGAATAGACCATCTGCCTTCCTGTCAGGCAGCTCGTAAAAGGCGAGCATAAACTTACCGTTACTAACACCGTGGCATCCTACTAGCTGGTAGAGTTTCGCTGCGACTCGCCCGGTTTGGTACCACCGCCTAACCAATTCTAGCCGTAATGTCAGTGCTTGTCGTTGACGTATTCGGAGGTTAAGGTAGCCGGTAAACTTATTTTTGCTCGAGGTCAAACATCTCGGCCTCAGGTTTGCAACGCACCATTACCTTTGGTGTCTCTAGGCGGCGTGAATTTCTTACCATCAGAAAATCCGTCTGCTTATTTGCCTTCTAATATCATAAACATCAGAACAGTCTTAGATTTCAAAACATTTTTTATTACAGATAGGAGGAGATAGATTTGATGTTATGCCATACGGATGTGACGAACCCGTCAACGAGTGGGATGCTAAATTCTTCTCCAAATGCATAGAGTTTCCTTTCTATATATAATAATAATAATCTAAACGTGTTTCAGTAAGATATTTCAATACATACTTATTTAATACAGAAGCATAACTAGTTTTTTTTTTTGGATGGGACTACCCTATCGCCCGACAGAAAAATGATTTAGTAACTTGATTACTTTTTCATTACAGATAGAGAAAAGATAAATTCATGTTTTGCGTAGGGATTTGATAACCCCATCGCCCCTAAGTGGAATGCTAAATCGGGCGTTGGATTGTTCTACAATTGTAGAGATTATCCCCTATAAACAACTGTAAAAGTAATTATTCATTACAAATACACAACTAGATTTTTTCCCCGTGAAAATGGGAGGACCCAAAATTAATCTGGTGATAATTTATTTTTCACCGTAATGATATGATTACCCTAAAGCTCTATTTAAATAGGTATCCCAGTGCAGAAAGTCGAAGACACCATTAAACTGTATATTTTTTTTGATATTGAAAGGCAAACAAGCAGATGGGTTTTCTGATGGTAAGAAATTCACGTTGCCTAGAGACACCAAAGCTTATAATGGTGCGTTGCCAACCTAAGGCCGGAATCGAAGGCATCGAGCAAAAGTAAATTTACCGGCTACCTTATCCTCTGAACCGGAAAACGTCAATAGCAAATACTGACTTTATGGCGGTAGGAATAGGTAAGGCAGTGTTGCCAATCCGGGCAAGTCGCTGCGAAACATTACCACCTAGGCAGATGTCAAGGTGTTAGTGACGGTAAGCCTATGCTCGCCTCTCAAGAGCTGCCTAGAAAAATTCTACCGTCTACTTTCCATAACTTAAAAACATATCCAAAACTAAAACAGTTTAACAAACTAAAATAGACTATTTATTTGTACACGAACAATTTCAATTAATATTCCGCGGTAATCAAAAACCAACTCAAAACAACGGACACAAAGTTCAAATATGCATGAAACATGGGATTTGACTTGAGGGTTTCAAAATTTTGTATTGTTTGAAGTGCAAACACAAAGATACATCTTAACCCTTCAGGTGGAACTAATATAACCCCCACACAAACATACAGTCGACTAGACGTAATCGGAACTTGAAACAGAGAAGGTAATTGAAATATGAATTGATGAATATGCTAATGAAAGAGGGCTCAGTTCCATAGTCAGCAAACAGGTTAAAAATTAGAATCTATACTTTTGATGTTCGGCATTTGGTGGAATTCCATTGTATCCACTTTAAAACAAACTCTTGTACTTTTTTAAACTTTATTTAACACTTGTAACACTTTAGCCAACCGGATTAACTTTCATAGCATTAGAGCTTTAAGCTAGATAAATTAGTCTGTTTCATTTACGGTTCAGAATTTGGTTGTTAGTTACTGAGTTAGGTTAAAAATTTGAGAGTGAAATATTAATATTGATTAAGTGTGCAAAACAAAATCCTTGCGACTATATCCTTAAAGAGGTAGGCAGGGCAACAACCAGCGTACCCACAACAAGCGGAACAACGTATGTATGGGCAAACCCATCCCTAACCAGGCACTCATGCAATCCCACGCAACGTTGTTTTAATTAGAAAATTGAAAAAAAAACACATATCTGAGTTACCTGACCAGGATTTGAACCCGGGACCTCATGTAGTAATCGTCAATACCGGACCACTAGACCACAGAAGTTCTGAAGTGTATTGATATTTTATTTGCAATTATGCCTAGGTTTTCAAAATCTTTAAAATAATCATTATTTAATACTTTTTAAACAATATTTTTGTATAATATTGGAAGGCAAACAAGCAGAAGGATTGATGGTAAGAAATTCAAGCCGCCAAAAAACTCCAAAAGTGGTATTGGTACGTTACCAACCGGAGGCCGAGATGTTAGGCCTCGAGCAAAAGTAAGTTTATCGGCTACCTTACCCTCCGAACTGGATTACGTCAACGACAAGCACTAACATTATGGCGGCAGGAAAAGGTAAGGGGGTGGTACCAATCCAAACGAGTCGCTGCGAAACTCTACCACTTAGTAGATGTCACAGTGTTAGTAACGGTGAGCTTATGCTCGCCTTTTACAAGCTGCCTGGAAAGAAGGCAGATGGTCCAAAGGAGTCCCGTCGAACACTGGGACATCAATTTATTTATTATCATATACCACTCGTAATATCGTTAGTTCATACCAATAACACAAGAAAAATATATTATTTGTTGTTATACCAATTCTTATGATTAGTCGAGGGTCATATGATTAGTCGGGGATATATTGATCACCGCTGATATAATTCTATATCCATATAACAGTTTCTTACCTCAAGATATCACCCAAATGACATTATTCCACCCTTTCCATAACCCAATCATAGGCAACCCCTCGTGCGGCTTGCTTGATTGATTTTCATAAGAAACTGTGGCTATTGTCTTCTATTATCCTGTGATTTTTCCATCAACGCCTGTTATATGTCAACTAATTGAATGTGTTGTGAGAAAGGGAAAATATTTAATAGATAACTAATTTAAAAGCGTGTTTATATATACGACTTCAAAAAAGAAAATGTAACATGTTCTACACCTATTACATTTTGTATATGTTAATCAATTTCTCTGCTTTTCTAAAAATACGTAGCAAATATACGTTTAAATATTTCTGTAGAGTTCAAACTATGAGAGTAAATTGGACCATACTGAACGTCTTATGTCTGTATTTCCTAAAATGTGAAACTTGTGACCCTGAAAGATTTGAGGGTCACTCTGCAAAATATAACCTATCAAAGAATAAAAACAAAAAAGAAATCTGCGTGTTAATAAATTAGAACCTATTTATATAATGAGGTTTATCCATCGCCCACGAAAACCACTTTAGTAAACGGGGTAAAAAGTAGTATAATCTTCTCGATTCACAGATTATCTACTTGCCAAATTTCATTACGATCGGTTCAATAGATTCAGCGTAAATCGCGGTCAGGTAACCAACAGACAAACATTCAAAAAATGTGTTCTGCTGCCCATTTCTATTCACCTGCACCTATTTTTCTGAACATCTTAAGAGTGAATACTGTACATTGATGTAAAGTACAGTAATTACAATTTTATTATAGAGATTATTATTATTATTATCATTTATTTTCACTATCTCTTATTTTCTACATTTATATGTTTAACATACAAAAAATATAAACATAAAAAATAGGTAACCAAAAACGGTGGTCTTAAAACTAAACCATCAGTGGTCAAGGCGACAGACTATTGCTACATAGCAGAACTAAGTAAAGTGCATAGTTCAACTACGTTGTTCAAGTAAATAGTTAATCTCCGACTAATGTATTTTCATTTGCACCCAGTCTGCAGTAGAAGTAGTGCAAAATTATTATTATTATTACTACCCAATGTCCTTTAGAACCTCTATTGTATATGTACATGAAATATTCAAAAGAATCGTCGCAATATTCAAAGGCATTGTTTCATATCTTAACCACGTAGAACAATGAAGGCTTGCACCTGCCTGCCTTCTCAAATATTAAACGATGCTGAGCTTACTTATGACGGAGACGTGTGCTTTCACCGCGGTATACGATTTAGACAATATCAAGTGGAAAATTCAGCATTGAACCACAAGTATTATATCTGTAATATATTCAAGCCCATATCCCCGAAGAGGTAGGCTGAGACACAACCAGGGCATCCACGATTTGCCGAAGACACTAAGTCCCACCATTACATCTATCTATCAAATAGTACCGGCTGATTCTTCAACACCGTGAATTATTATTGAAAATGTATCTTAACGCCCGTATCCCCAAATAGATAGGAAGATATACAACTACGGCTCCCACGACTACCTGAAAATACTTCGTTCTAAAATATAATAGGTAGCAAGGCTATCGCCAAAAGGGCGCATATCCCGAGCAATGGCGTTTTCATCTAAAAATTGAAGAAACGCATGCTTTAGTTACCCAACACGAAGTTCGAACCCGGAACCTCGTGCAGTCTTTTTGCGATAAAAACTATCCTATGTGTTAATCCAAGTTAACAAGTTAAAAAAATATGTGTGCCAAGTTTCAGGAAATTCTTCAGTTCAGCAATTTTTTTAAAGGAGCAACAAACAAACATACAAACTTTCGCATTAAGAATATTAATAGGATTATTGAAATTGAATTTGGGTTTTTACAGTTTGATTGCGCTGTAATTTGCGATACAATTTAATTTCCAATTATTAACAGATAGATTATAAACATTCTAATAACGCTCAGAATGCGATATTAAGTCCAGTTTCAGTCGCTTAAACGCATTTTTTTAAAATACTGTTAAATAACGCTGTTTCTTAAGTATTATTATATTATGTATTGATTTTGCTGTTGCTTTGGTGTTAGTCATGGTCCACCGATCTGAACAGATCGTATACCTCTGTGCCAGGTAGCGAGCGCAGGGTAGGGTAAACTATTCCTGCCGTCATAATGACTGTCACGTTCCGGTTTGTAGGGTAGGATAGCTGATAGACTCGCACAATAAGCCTAACATATCGGCTTTATGACAGCGACGCACCCGTGACATCTATGGTGTCTATATGTCACTGTTGTCTCTCATCACATGAAGAGTCACGTGAATATTAGCTGAAAAAGTATTTTTGCAAAAGCATAAACTCCTTTGCTACTATCAGCATCATTAGTATGGTATTCCATCCAGTACTATCACTTGATACTGTGAGTAGCATTAACATCCAAATTAAGTATATTACGAAGAATAATCGTTGTTGCACCATTGGCTATCTGGCACGTCACTAGCCCATCCAATATTGGGTGAAACGACAGCAAAGTTGATTATATGTTGCCATTATCATGGTATTGTTTGCCATTGTTAATTCGCTTCAACTGCGTGAACTCGCAATGAATGGGTCAGCTTTGCCAACTCCCCATAACTCGTTGCCAACTCAATATTAAATCTCAAACGTTTTGTATGTCAAGGATCGGTTACTGAGTAATTTAACTAACGGGAATAAGTTAGACTCCGTTCCTTGACTAATGAAATGTTCACGTGGCAGGCAGATTGTCGTCAGGTTTGTATTTCGAATATGGATGGTTAATAATTAAAAAATATGGATGCAAACAATACTTAAAAAATATTAACGGGTATCACTCCGGGAGTGGCGGCAAATTTTTTTTTATGTTATAGGAAGGCAAACAAGCAGACGGATTCCCTGATGGTAAGAAATTCACGCCGCCTAGAGACACCAAAGATGGTAATGGTGCGTTGCCAACCTGAGGTCAGGATGTTAAGCCTCGAGCAAAAATAAGTTTACCGGCTACCTTACCCTCTGAACCGGAACACGTCATGACGTTATGGCGGCAGGAATAGGTAAGGCGTTGGTATCAATCCGTACGAGTCCCTGCGAAACTCTACCACCTAGTAATGTAATGTAGATGTTAAAACTTGAATATAATCGTAGCGCAGTTTTGATATTTTGGAATGGTTAGGAAATATGAATTTTGCACGAATTGTTTTTATTATCAGAATCGAACAACTATAATTAACGTGATAAACTACGATATTAATTTAATTGATATTGTTCAGTGTAAGCTATGAACGTAATTTCTTGGTATTTAAAATTTTTTTCTAAAATTAAACCCCGCCAGATCGATTTAACACACCTTTATGGTTACTCTTCTCGATTTTATTCAAGTTGGAAATTGGAAACGCATATGTCATTTTAGATACCCTTGAACACAGAACTAGCGGATTATTAACATTTAGTACTTACTAAAATAATTAAACGATCCCGATTAAGTTTTTTATTGTTTACTAATAACTAAATGGTAAAAAATCGCCAGTATTGTATTCAAGAATACCTAGAATGATCCAATACCCATTTCCAATATTGCATGAATCGAGATTCAAAAGTAACCCTACGTGAACCCCCTTCATACCAAATTTTCTGGAAACCGATGGAGCCGTTTCCAAGATTCATTAGATATTATATAAATAAATAACAAAATAAGTTCTTCAACTCCCATTTAATTAGACTTGCAACAAAATTCGTAGCGACATTAAAATGAAATAAAACTTTCAAGTTGCGTCTTATACCCTTAGCACCATGAAATGGTAGAATGTTCCCTGTAAACAAATAAGGAGATGGAAGGCGTTAGTTAAGGGCAGTAAAATGAACATACCTAGAAGGTCCGGAGCCGGCATTCTTCGAGACTTCACATGAAACCCTTGGGATGTATCCGAATACCTTGACAAACTTAATATCTTGAACAGGCCTCTGATTGGGGCTACGAAATACGCTTTTTCAAAGCTTGTAACTTAATTATATTTCATATTAATGTACTAATTAATAGAATAGAATTATTTAATTCTTTTTATGGGAGACATCTATTCTACTCAAATTTTTCCAAGTCATTTTCAAACTCATCACCGCGTCTATATGTTGTTCGTTGCCTTATTACCAAAACAAGTTCTACAAAACATACGTTGTTTACAAAATGTACATGCAAATTGCACAAACTACAGCTTTTTTAGTTAATAGATTTTGATCATTTGATATTTTACAAAAAACTTTTTCTATTTTACAGCTATTATAAAAATGGGTTAATTCGCTAATGAACAACATAAAAATCCAATAAAAAAATAATCAAAAACATTGAGTATTTACCAATAACTTTTTTGTTTTCTGGACTAGGAATACAGAAAACAAATAATCACAAAAAAAAACAAAAAAGTTTGAACTTTGATTAGTCTTGCCATTGGATATTCTGTCTTTTTGTTTTACCAATAAATAAGAAATACACAAGTAAAATATATAAATACGTGTTGAATTCAGTAATTCAAAACCGCGATTCTAATAGCCACACGTCGTAAGGCTGGTCTTCATTCGCATAGTTCGCAACTGTTGGTCCAAACGTTTAATTGCTGCCTTAACCGACCGCGGGAGATTTACGTAATACGCACTGCTAGGTGGTGATACCCCGAATTCTTACAAGATTAAGATATTTAATCTATTAATTTAAATATCTCAAGATGGACTTAGTCTTCCGCTTTCGTGTTTCTGTTGATTAGTGCCAAATTAAGTAAATTTACCCGTTGTTGTAATCAACATTATAGCTAAGTACCTAAGTTAAGGTAATAGATTAGTAGTAGCATTCAAATGAGTTTAGAGGTAATAGGTAAATATGATGTTCCCTTTTTAAAATGCCTAACTGTTTTGGAATTGGGTTGGACTTCAAAAACTGTTTCTTTTTTTTAGTTCTTTTAGTATCTGCCTGAATCGTAAAAATATTCTAACATCGGTACAAAACATGACCTCACTTCTGTTAAAAAGCAAATTAACTCTTCGTTAAGTTTGCCTAACTTTGTACAGCTTTTTTTCTAAAATTACATAATTTAGCAACAAAATTCAGATTTTGATAATAATTCTAGTCACTGTGTTTCAAAGCTATAAATATTTAACATATTAAAAAAAATCACTAAATTAAATATAGTTTATAAAGGTATTTTTTTAATTAATTAATTAAATTTATTTTATCTTATTTCATTTCATTTTAGATCATGATCCCGTGAGAGTAAATCTTCGGTAAATTTTAACGTTCACAGAATGAGAAATTAGCGGCAAAATGTACTTGTCATAGATACATGCTACGGTATTTTTTAGATGTGGATTTTACAAGATTCGGACTTTAATTAAAAATTATGCTGCAATAACGACATATTTTCTTAATTTGAAACTAACTTGTAATTCCAAAAAGCTTATGTGACAAAAAGATAGGTATATAAAGTTATATTATAATTCCCCATCGGCCGGTGACTTGACTGACTGACTGCATGACTCGGAGTTCGCACAATAAACACGTCTCCGCCATCGTTAATCAACGACAAAACACCTTCTAGGACCGGTCATACCAACGATCTTTTAACTTTAACGCCACTTCCGTGTACCAATTTAAAACACAGTTATTGATGAAGCAATGAAGATTTCAATGTTAGTTCGTGATCGCTCAGTGGGAAAAAGGCTTTCATTAATTTAAACTTCACTATTTTTTTCTTTTTTTAATTGTAAACATGGAATCCAAGCTATTTCAATCGGATAATGGCAAGGAAAATGATAGTGACGCGTCGCTTATAGGTAGATAGGAAAATAGTGCAAGGCTACCCTACCATTCGGGACGGAACATGATGTTGTCATTATGGTAGAAGGAATGGTAAACCTTGTTTTACCATAAGAAGACTCGTGTGCTTGTTCACTGAGCGAGTGCATATGCATTTTGGTGTTTATTTTTTTTTATACAGATTTATAATTTTTGTGTAACCTAACCTACCTATAAAATAATTAACGGTGGATCATCAACCTTTACTTAAAGGCTCGTAATAACTATGGTGGAGCCGATCCTTTTGAAACAATGCTTTACCTTGACACAACACAAGGTACCGCCCGGGGGTGGCACAGTATAATTAATTACCCGAAGAGTGGCAGGTGCACAATGAGTAACGCTGGGAGTGACGAAGCCGATTTTTTTTATCTCGAAAACATCCTAGTCACTGGTATTTAATACAATGTTGGAAAAATACCACCAAAATATTGGTTTTCCTTTTTGGAATCCTCTTACCTACAATAAAATTATGTCTATTTCTTGGTGTTCACATCTAAACTCCTGCGCTGATTATGACGAAATTTAATATATCTACAAGTACGCTGTAACCTGGGGATGGACGCGGCTTTTGAAACACAACCCCGTAGGCAACAGCTAATTTAATATAGTTAGCTAATGTATGCAGAGGAAAGCTGAAACTATATTCATTCATGTTGTTATAAAAACGGCGCTGCCTGGGATTAGAAATGTGTTTGATCGGCGATAGGTTTTCTACCTATTATGTGTATCTTTACGCCCATATATAAGAGGTAGGCAGAGGCACAATCAGGGCACACACGACTAGCCGAAGACACTTAGTCCCACAATGTGATAGGTGGCAAGCCTATCAACATATATCCAATCCTAACCAACTTTTTTTTTAATACAAAATTGGAAAAACCCAATTTTCGTTTTGTTGCCCGATCCGGGAATCGAATCTGGGACCTCATGTAGTCAAGTCCGACAACTGAACCGCTAGACTACAGAGGCGAGTAAGAGACATTTGCGAGATTTGGTGTATTCAGTTAGTTGTAAATACCCAGGCTGCACCTCTATCTTTCTCTTTGGGGATAAGGGCGTGAAGGTACTTTTAAAAATTAAACTTGTAAACTAAGTGCTACACAAACATAGCCTTATGACCATTATGTTCTTTAAATTGTTTTTTGAGATAGTGATACTAAACTTAACATCCTTCTTTTTTTGTGTTAAATAAAGCAAACATGCAAACGGATTTATAAGGACGTATACACAATGCGCCCCTAGTTCCAATTGGCAGGATCACGTGTCTGCCAGCACTGCGGAAGCGGCTCCTCGCTGCGACTTATGCGGCCTTCCTTCCGACTGTCGTTGGCGTGCGACCTTGGACGACACCCTACACATACAGGAAGTACGTTTCTTTATATAACTCTGGACTTTTGCTTAATTAGAAAAAAAAATTCAGAAAAAGAACGTTGGAAATATTGGTAGTAATTCTTCTGAGTACTAACAAAGCTTGTCTTGTTCAAATGAACAAAAAAGATACTAAACCATGAAGCTATTACGCTATTAGAGGTTATACTCCTAAAGGACCATAAGTCATTTCCAAATACTTCCTACTCTCTCCAAAGTACTGATCTCTCTTTCTGAGAGTTTTGTGATGTCAAGTGTCAATTTACAAATTAAAAACGAAAGAGAGGTTAGTACATTAGGATGAGTTAGCATAATTTGGAAATAAAAAAAGTATTTATAGGGCAAATAATATGATCAATACCAACATTCTCATTCTACGTTGATTTGGAACCCTAGTAAGAAGTTCCGTCTTATCCGGGTTTTCATGAAAAGATATTAACTTCCTGGCAACACAGATAACTAAGAAACAAGTGCAACTACAATAGAACTGTAACAGCAAATAATTTTAAATCAAAATTCGGTACTAAATTTATACTATTTTGTTAAAGGTGTTAATCAACTAAAAATCCAATCCCAAGCAACTTTTTTTTTACCCGACCCGGGAATCAAGCCCTGGACTTTATGCAGTCAAGTCTGATAGCTGAACCGCTAGACTACATAGGCAACCTATTTATATTACAAGGTTTGGTGTATTCAGTTAGTTGTGAGTGTCCGGGCTGCACCTCTATCTTCCTCTTCGGGGACAAGGGCGTAAAAGGGGCTTTTAAAAATTAAACTTGTAAACTAAGTGCTACACAAAGATAGCGTTATTGCCCAGTTATTTCATAATTGTTATTGAATCGTTTGTTTTTTCGAGAGAATGATACGTAATGGTATGTTTAGAAATGTTTAAATATTCAGACTTCAAGTATGTACCTACCTATTCATCACACAAATCCCTGTCAAAGTTCCAACTTCCAAATCGAACCTGTCTCAAATTCAGTCAATGACGTTAAACATATATATGAGCCTTTTGACCATCGATTCGATCACATTGCCTCTATAACAAAAAGAGTATTCATTATACTTGGGGTACAAGAGATAGGCAGAGCAAGCTACAGCAAGAATAAAAGGCTTGTTTTGACAAGCAATTATCAAGGCTTCTCTATCCTCTAAGCTACCATCGTAGGAGTTACTTATCGCCAACGTTTCTTTTCCAGGGCAACGAGTGACTCGTCCCGGGAACCAAACTCACTGCCTCATGTAGTCAACGCCGAGGCGATTATGTCTCCCGGGAAACAGCTGTTGTTACAGTCCAATCTATCTAAACAATGTCTCGAACTGAGAACTCAGGTCGACCCACAAAGTCCCGTGAAGTTTTAAAACCGAGGTTTAAGCAACATGATAACCAAACACAAAAAGGCGATTATGAAAATAGCATAAACCAAGTATTGAAATTCGAAAGGTCATATAACGCTGGCAATAGACAGGGGAATGACAATTAGATAAATCATGCATACAGTTTCCTGCAGCACGCCGCTGCGATATGGGCATGAAGCTCTCATCGCGCACATTACGTCTGTCAGACGCACCACTACACGCCTGTCAAACGCATCAACTGTTTTATATGTGCTCACATTCACCTGCTATTATTTATACTGAACTAGCTTTTAACTGCGGTTTTGTCAGCGTGAGTGGATTTCCATATCACTATATTTTCTTTCTGTAGTCAGACCCGGGGATCGAACCTTGGACCTCATAAAGTCCAGTCCAACAACTGGACCACTAGACCATAGATGCGACAGTTTATGAATTAATAATTTAAGCCTAAATACATATTATGTATCATCATCTCAAGCCTTCTTCAACCGCTTTGGTGTAGGCCTCCTTCAACTTTCTCCATTTCTTACTATCTTGGGCTGTCTGAAGCCAATTTTTGACCTTCAACAAAAAAAAATATGTGTAATTAATAATAAATAAATGCTTAGTTGAAAAAAAATCACAAATAGAGTTTCATCAAGTACCAACGATTCCGCATTTAGAGACATCAATTGTCATTAAGTCATAATTTTGTAAAGAAAATGTCGAATTAACTGCTGATTAAAAGATAATTGACGCCTCTGTGTGGCCGTTTTTATGTTTTTTTAATAAAATTATTGATGTGATACAATTGTACATATTCACCGATTCTTTCTTTTTTATTCGTTCACACTCATTAATTTTCTTTAATATAAATAGCTAAGCAGACAGACGTCCTGTCATAAACTATGAATCTATAATATAAAAATGAATCGCTAAATGTGTTGGTAAGCGCATAACTTCCGAACGACGGGACCGATTTGGCTAATTCTTTTTTTATTGTGTTAATTATTATCAGGAGAAGG
Source organism: Calephelis nemesis (assembly GCA_002245505.1). Classification (NCBI taxonomy): domain Eukaryota; kingdom Metazoa; phylum Arthropoda; class Insecta; order Lepidoptera; family Riodinidae; genus Calephelis; species Calephelis nemesis. The sequence goes on from NJDD01001871.1 coordinate 364,591, forward strand.
TTCTTATGAAGAGAAAAACCGGGAAAGTTGCAGGGAAATTGGGAAAAAGAATACTTTACTATTTCCCATATTGAACGGGTGAAACGAAGTTCGCCGGGACAGCTAGTAGGTAATATATTCGAAACTAAATATAATAACAATAACGACAAATCTTATTTTTTTAAGCTTTTCGAATTTTCTTAAATATTGTAATGTCTTGCTAAACTCACATATTTTTTTGCAAAAATCTTCTCAAAACAGTATTTAACACAACAAAAGAAAGAAATACCACAATTATTCCCTCTCTACCCATGATTAAAATAGTGATTCGATTTATATTTAAAAAGATAATGTACATACATACAAATAACAGGTTATTCCTGAAATTAACTAGTATTAACACCTTTGCCTTAGTGTTATTACCGGTCACGTAATGAATTAACTGTGGTAGTGTTGACTAAAATATTGTCGGCGCTTCGTCGCGTACTAAACTGTTCCACGAATCAATGGACATAGACTAAAAAACAAATTTGTGCTAGTTTTGCATACAGATCCGTAGTTTTAAATCTACCTTTTACTGCGCGGACAGTTGGAATAACTCCTGGCTTTTAACTTTAAATGAAAATAGTTTTATGAGGTTATTTTTAATGATTATTTGAAATTGCTATTCCGCGCTACGTTCTCCTCAGTTCTAAGAGTCGTGATCTCTTCCATGTATCCCTTTCTTTCTAATGATGGTTTTCCAGCTACTCCGATTTATTGAAGCCTTCATGACATTATACACCTGAATGGAATAAGAGTTGCGAACCTGGTCGCTATAACGTGTTTGACTGCGGCCTCTTTCTCTCTTTCCTTTAGTTAGTTAGAGTCAGCACCAGTGACCATAAGCTTCCCCATGTTATCTCCAGTTTTCCTGCCCATGCGTGCGAAGAATTCAAGAACACTCCAAAATTTAAATATGTTAATAGCCTGATGGTTACTGCAATCTCCCTGAGTATACATGTGTACTTGTTAGTCCGATGTAAGTTATACCTAACATGCTTTGCCGACACAACATTTTAAAAGCGTCAATACACATCCTGTCATCTGACCTCATTGTTCAGAAAAATAGAAAAAGAGGGGGGGAAATATTTCAAGTTAATATGTAGTTCTCTAAAGTTGCCTAGAAGAGATCACTTATTGGGCGATGGGTACATTTGTACACCATTACTTATTTCAGTTTTAACTAGCTTACTTGGCAGACGTTGTCCAAACATTTTCAAATTGCTTAAGTTTCCATACTGTTTTATACTTGTACTGTGATATAGTGCTGAAACCGCTCGCACTAGTTAGAAATTTCTGCCTCCTTACAGACTATGCTAACCTCTTGACATACTGACACGAAAAAAGAGAAATCCCAGCTTCATGTTGGCTACACTCCGTTGACGCCTTGGTTAACTATTTCTTACTTTCTGGAAAGCCCAAAACTTGTACATAAATGAAAATCCTGAGTATTGCACATTTTTGTTAGGTGACCCTTCCAAGTTTGAACCTTGTTAAGTATGACGCCTACAAGTTTTTTGGTCATATTTTTAGCTAGATATACGATCTCGCGTAGTAATAAAATAAAAGACATAGATATAATAGTATGAGCAACTTTGCCTCTGTGAGATGAAGTAGTTATTTACTTTATATATCCATTTGTTACTTTACATAGCCATTAGTAGCTAATGGTAGGTACCCTGTTTTTTCCGACTATCACTTCAATAATTTACCAAGTCATTAAATTTTCTTAGTTTATCTTAATATATATAAATCTCGTGTCACAATGTTTGTCCTCAATGGATTCCTAAACCACTTAACCGATTATAATAAAATTCGCACACCATGTGCAATTCGATCTAACTTGAGAAATAGGATAGCTTATATCTCAATTTATGGTAAAAAAAATTACCATTCGAGCGAAGCCGGAACGAGCAGCTAGTTTTTTTTATAGTTTCACTTTAGTCATTTTGTATTATTTTAGACTAACACATTTTTATCTGAACTAATCGCCTCGTCTAGCGATCTGAAATTGGATTCGACTTCTTGAGGTTCCATCCCCAGGTCGGGCAACCAAAATATTTAAAGTGAGTATTATCAATTTTCAAAAAAAAATACGTTTCCGGAATTGGATATGTGCCCAGTTGGCGATAAGATCTATCAAATTGTGGGTAACCTCAACCTCTAACCTCTTCGGCAATATGGGCGTGAAGATACTTAACCTAAACTAAAATGGTTCAAAACGAGTGAATGCATACCAGTTTCAATTAAGTTGCAAGGATATTAGTTACTTCAAGATTTCTGGCCCATTTTGACCTAAATTGTCAAATGAGATTCCAATAGAAGTTGAAATAAAATTCATGTTTATCAAAGCCACCAACAATTAAACATCACACGAAAGAAGATATTATTAGCACGTCGGACGCAGATCGCACTTCACGGCCCACTGGCTCAGCCCACGAGGCACGACCTACGTCTAATCATTGGTATAGAGCTTCGTGCTGGTAGAAAGATACAGATATTTTATTAGGTACATATACTTAAGATAAGACCGATCTGGTTTACTAGGTCACAAAATTATGTACGAAATTGCCAATTCTATTAAAATTATGGCTGCTAATAGAGTAAATAGTAATTAGGCGAGCATAGGCTTAGCGTCACTAGCACCGTGACATCCTAGTCAGATGTAGACTAGTAGTGGTAGAGTTTCGCAGTGATTTGCCCAGATTGGTATCACCGCCTTATCTATTCCTGCCGCCATAACGTCATGACGTGTTCGGTTCGGAGGGTAAGGTTGCCGGTAAACTTACTTTTGCTGGAGGCCTAACATCCCGGCCTCAGTTTGGCAACGCACCATTACCATCTTTGGTGTCTCTAGGCGGCGGGAATTTCTTACCATCAGGAAATCCGTCTGCTTGTTTGCCTTCCAATATCATATAAAAAAGCACGGAATTCTACCACCAGTGATCTTGTAGGCAATGACTCATTTAGTTGCTTGGTAATTAGTTGGCAACGGTCTATTCTACAATGGAGCCTGGACTAACATGGGGGAAACTCTTTAGCTGTAACTCTTCTGGGTAAGTATCGACCACCTTACTTATTCCTGCCGCCATAATGACAGTGTCATGTTCTCGTCTGTCATGTAAGGTAGTCTAGTCTAGATCTAAAACCTTGGTCATAAGACAACGACGCACCTACAATATCTATGAGCCACGGTAATCTCTTAAGCCGGTTCCAGACGGTTGTAAAGATACCTTTTAATAATCGTGACCTTGGAGAAAACTTTATTACAATCTATTAGTTTGTCATTAAATTTGGATTAATTCTTAAGTCCATATTGATGCAAACCTATGTTTACAACCGTCTGGAACTCCTATTATCGTTAGGAGAGCCGTGTGCTTTTTCGCAGTCTTTTGTTTCCTTTTCTAATTGTTTGATATTTTAATGAATCTGTATCTGTATTTTAATAAATATGTACTTATAACTTATATAACTTAAACTTATTTTACATAAATATAATTTAACTTATTTTATAATTAAACTTATTTTATAACATAAACTTTATTTTAAATTCAACATTAGTTAATTGTCTATTCTAGAACCTTCCGCCTCTTCATCAACGAGTGGCTTGTCAGAGGCAGGCGACTTTTCAACTGTAAAGTCTACGGATGCTAACTACGGATGTTGTCCGATTGTTTCGGATTGTGACACTTCACTTGGCTAGTTTACACTTCAGACAATCTTACGCTCGACAGCTACGTATTACATAATTAAAATTTTAAAAAATAATGTGGATATAAAAGCAGGAATTTTCTATACTTACTACAAAATTGGGTGAAATTCGTAGGTTTGTTAAAATACGAAGCATTACATTGGTGGTAATTCTGATGTGAACCAACTAAAGCTATTTCAGGTATATGCTACCTTTTTCCAATTAAACAAAAAGAAAAGAGATATAACATTTTAGACATGACAGAATAGTCCAGACATGCCAATTAATGTTTGTAGAAATGTTATGGACTTACTAATCTGACTGTAATACACGTGTTTTGTCTCTTTTTTTTTTGTCTATCGTTAAAATAAAATAGCGATAACTAAATTAGTTGACTAAGTGCGCAATAGAATTACAATTGTTATATGATTTGAATATGAAAAAAATCCGAAACTAGAAAAAAGCAATCACATGAATCTAGAATAAATATAAATATCCCTGGACTAGTCACACAAATTGAATCTAACCCCAAAGTAAGCAAATTATATGCTTGTGTTATGGGTGTTAGTCAACGATACTATTACATAGAAATACTTAAATAGATACAAGAATACATTTAATATAACACCCAGACCCGGAAATGCAGACATCTAAATGTTCATCACACAAATGCCTGCCCCCGTCGGGAATCGAACCCGAGCCTCGCGATTCGTCGATGCAGTTAGGCGAGTACGCTAGCCAATCGACCAACGAGGCGGTCTCGTTGGTTTTAATAATAATTTAAGCTCGGTAAAATATCAAAAAAGTTGTCTTCAATAATTGCATTACCAAGTCAATATTTGATCATTCCTTTTTCGAAAGGAAGCATTGACGATGAATCGTCAAGGTACAGGATTTTTTTTCCCCGTGTTGGTCCGGGCTCTTTTGTAGAATAGACCATCTGTCTTCCTGTGCCAAGCAGCTTGTAAAAGGCAAGCATAGGCTTACCAACACTAACACTGTGACATCTGACTAGGTGGTAGAGTCTCGCAGCAACTCGCCTGTATTGGTACCACCGCCATACCTATTCCTGCGGTCATAACGTCAGTGCTTGCCGTTGACTTGTTCCGATTCGAAGGACAAGGTAGCTGACAAAATTCATTTTGCTCGAGGTCTAACATCCCGGCTTCAAGTTGGCAACGCACATTACTAGGTACATACAAATGTTATAATTTAACAATGGTATAAACATGCACCTGTAAGTCTATTACATCTGTGTGTGAATAATATATTAAAGGTCTTTCAATGGACTGGTATTTTTTAATCTTAATTTAATTTCGACCAAATGGGCTAAGATATGCACACATAGACCATATTAATAAGAATCCGCGATTGGCTTTCTTTCCCTATCAATTAACAGCCAACTTTACCATTATTTGTCGTCAGTTTGTCTTAATGTCAAACCGTATTCAATAAAAATCTTAAAAACTTTTCTCAACTGCAAATCTTAAACCTCAAGGTAGACACATAGATAGATGTAGTCTACTTGTATCTAGCAAGCGGATGGTCAATACGATGATATTCGTTGTTCTGTCATTCAAATAAGTGTCTGATGTAGGATATGTGTCGGTCAGTTTTTTTTTAATTAGAGAGCTTACAAAACAGCACAGATTGTAAAACATTGTATAAGAAAACGAACTACGCTCTTTCATTAATGCTCCTATGAAATCTAGGTTTCTGTATAACATTATTTTATATCACAAAATATTTTTCTTATTTTAGTATATTCATAATATTTGATTTCACATCGATATGAGCAAATACATGTTTCCAATAAACAAAAAGACTAATGGAACGTGGAATCGAGCTTTTCGTTATACGCTAAGATTAAAAAACATTTCATTATGCAAGCACACCATTAGCATGGCGAAAACTTATATTTCGCCATATTTATCGTCTATTTATATAATTTGAGGCCCCGTTTCGCTGGCGAACGCTGAGGGCGAGACGTGCGTCGCGTACTGCCACCCTTTTTATATGAATCAAGGACTTTCTTGTACAGGGATGTATTTCAATCACATACTGTGTAAAATGGAAGAGAAAAAAATGATACCGAACCAACAAAATGGATAAAGCAAATTTAGTAAATTAAAAACGCTGTTTTACAGTGGCTTAATCGATACTAACAACATTCAAAATCATTAAGTAAAAATCTGGATGATTTATTTTATCAGCATTTATTTTCTTTTATTAAAAAAAATTAAAAGGGTTGATGAACTTTTTAAATTTAAACAGCTTATTTAAAAATATTCATCAACAATGATTAATACTTTTCTTTAAAAAGCCTGTGCTCTCGTAAGTTTTTGTATAATTTTGCTAAAAAAACTGATGCGAATTCTTCTAACTATAAGAAACCTGTTTAGATATACGTTATACTACGTTATATTATTTTAAATTTGTAAGCAAGTAGTTTCACTTATATACTTATTTATTTTACTTTATATAATAGTATTTAAAGCACCTATGACACAATTATTGTGATCTCAAAACGTCACCAAAAGCTTTTTTAATGAACAGTACAACATTGACATAATCTTTTAAATGTTTATAAATTTAAATATATAACCTGTACAATTGCTTTTACTCGTATTTTAACTATGTTAATAAAACTTGCCTCTGGTTAAATATTTTACTACCTTACAATATAAACCCGTGTTTCAGAATTTATTTAAAATAAAAACCTTGCAAATCCGCCCCTATTGCCAGCACCTCGGCTTTTTTCATTCCATTCTATTCATTTCAACGGATAAACCCTAATGAATATCTTCGAAACCTCTTGCGTGATACAATAGTTTTTTCCATCCCCCGAGTGTTACGCGACCTGATTACCCGAGTTTTTCAGCTGTAAATAAAGAGATACTTTATAAGAAGAGGGGGGCAGATTAAGACATGTAATAACATAAATAGCTGCTGTAGATTGACTGCTGAATTCTAATAGGATTATTTGCTATCTCCATACGTAAGGGTGGTTAGAAAAAAAGCTACTTTCGGACAATTTCAGACAAGGGAAGGATACCATTACGCTGTAAGCTCTTTTCTAAAAGGACATTGACTTACCGCAATCCACTTATATGTATATGTAAGAAATCTGTATTCAAATTTCATAGAACGCTGGGAAGTAAACAAAAAGACAGATTTTCTGATGGTGGGAAATTGCCTATAGACTTCAAAGGTAGTAGCTAAAGAGTTAAGCTTTCTGTATAGAAAATCTGACAGAATGACACAAAATGTGACCCACCACTAACCGATGGTCGTACAGTAGGGTTACTCTTGAATATCGATTTCATGGAAATTGGAAATTTGAATCGGATATGTCATTTCAGGTACTCTTGAACATAGTAATAGCGGTTAATTAACATTTAGTTCTAACAAAATTCAATGAATCCAATAAAATCGTTTATTGTTTATTATTAATTAAACTTTTATAATTCGCTAGTATTGTATTCAAGAGTACCTAAAGTGACAGATTCGATTTCAATTTCCAATAATGCGTCAATCGAGATTCAAGAGTAACCCTACTGAACTCTCGGTAGGTTATTCTACTCGGTGATACGTTTTCTCTTCGTTGCATATGCGTACATCCTCCGTATGGACATCTTCTTCCCTGTTATTGGTCCAATCACCCTGACATTTCAAGCTATACATTACATGCAATACAACACATTACAACAGATAAGAAATTCGGAAAAAGTAAATACTAACATTAAAAAAGCAGACTTCTACTAATGCAGTCAGTCTTAATTTGGTGATGGAACTGTACTGTCGCTTTTTTTATGGTAATGGAAGGCAATTAATTTTCTGAAAGTAAGAAATTCATGCCGCCTAGAGACACCAATAGTGGTCATGGTGCGTCGCCAACCTGAGGCCGGGATGTTAGGCCTCGAGCAAAAGTAAGTTTACCGGCTACCTTACCCTCCGAACCGGAACACGTCAACGGCAGGCATTGGACGTTATGGTGGCAGGAATAGGTAAGGTGGTGGTACCAATCCGGGCAAGTCGCTGCGAAACTCTACCACCTAAATACTAGCCTTAATTTGTGCCCTATTTCTACCGTCATAACGTTTATGCTTTTTTTTTAATGATTAATTTGTTGTTAACCGCGAGGTTTTACAACTTCACCGGGCTTTGCATTTGCGGGATGTTAAGTAACAGGTAGAATTGCACCCGTGGCAGAAGAACTAGTTCTTATCTTATGACTAGTCATAATATGAGAACACGTGGTAGCTAGGCTTTTTTGCTAGTTTTTATCATAACATTTAAATCAAACATTTCCAATAACCCTAGAAAAACTTACTTGTTAAAAACCATCCCGAGTACAACAGCTTTTAAACAAAAATCCAAATTAGTCCATCCATTGAAAAGTTATGGTAGCACAGGCAAAC
>NJDD01001871.1:372822-396198 GCA_002245505.1 Calephelis nemesis
CACCCCTTTTTATGTCACGGGTTGATAAAAAAGACTGAAGCGATAAGTATAATCTGAAAAATACGCACGACGTTTTCTTTAGGAAATCGTTGTATTTGCTACCTGTCAATAAGCAATCAAGGGCAAGCGACCCGTATTATTTGTGAGGATGCTTCAGTCTCCAAGCCCTGCTCTCAACATCTATATGCAAATGGTGACAAACAGCCGCCTACGTTTACAAACGCACAATATACTTTTATGGCTTAGGAAAAGCCGAATACTTTCACAAACAAACTCGAAGACGAAGTGGAAGCTTCTAAACTCTATGCCGATGATGATAAAGGTTTTGTACATGAATATGGATGTTGGTGGAAGTATGGTGCGTTCAAGATATTGTTTCACGTGTTTTATGAGGTGGGTCGAGATTTCACGGGGCTTTTGTCGGGGCATTTTTGAGTGTTTCCTTTAGATGTTTATTTGTGAGGGTTGCAAGTCGTTGGTTATGTTCGATTGCGTGTAACTCATGCCCGCTGAGAATATATTCATATTTATTGTGTGGGGATTTAGTTTATTGCACTGAGTAAAGTTTATTTCAAAGATTTAATTATTTAACGTCAGAATATACGAATGTATTAGTTTAACAACCTTAAAAAAAGAAGGAGGTTGTAAATTTGACTGTAAGTTTTTTACTTACTTTTCTTTACGCCAAGTACCTCGGCAGACAGAGTATAGAGTGCCAAATGTCACAATCCATGTAGACCTGCCTAACTTCCTTCATCCGCATGACCCTTTTCATACGAACACGCCAGTTTCGCAGACTCTTGATTCATGTCGTGTTGGGTCGTCCCTCAGATAAAACCCGATGAATTTGACCGTAAAATGTCAATCTAGGTCTCCCCGAGGCCGACATACCCAGGAGAATGCCCTATCTCTTCAAAATGAGACCAACACTTTTTTCAATCCCTCTCTTTCTCACTTTTGCGAATGCGGTCAGAGATTGTAACACCACAAATTTTCCGTAGAGCTCTCTGTTCGACTGCATTTATGCGACTTCCATGCTTTTTTGCATAATCAGCTGTCGCTTCCATAAAGTAAGTTTATTTTTTGTTTTGTTCTAAATCAAGTAAGCAGTTCAACTCTATGTTTTTTGTAACGATTAGTTGGTCAATAACAAACCGATTTTGATGGCTCTTTTTTAGAAATATAGATCTGATTCCGAATTATTCCTGTATTTATTTTATCGTGTCATAATGACTAGTTGTTTATAAGTTATACTTATTAATGCATACATTTTTGTTTATGTTCATTTTTCATCACTCATCTCTCAGTCATCACTCAGTCAGGATCACTCAGTATTTTCTTCTGCACTTACCATGGGGGATGCTTTGAGGAGTTGTTTGGTTTTATTCCTGCCGCTGAGTTTCGCCTTCGGATATCGCGTCACAGTTTAAGGTATCATGCTCATAATCTTGATGAATGGCGATCTACAACCGTGCAATTCCGAAGACATTTCTTACTCCGCAAAATACTTTTGTGGAATCAGTTACTGAGGGCAATATTTCCAAACGACCTAGGAACATTCAAGAAAAGGGCGTACTCATTCATATCATTTCATATTCATCTGTGATGCTCCTGGTACATCAGATGTCCATGGCCGGCGTTGATCACTTTCCATCTGCTGACCCACTTGCTATAATTTGTCTCCTATTATATAAAAAAGATGTCACATAAATATGTAAAAATGTTATTTAAATTTCTTATAGGCTAAAGCGTACCCGCAAGTTCTGTACACATTTGTAGCTCAGATTTCGAGCACCGAATCACACTTTGCCAGACTCTACATAATTCTTTTTCAATTTACATTGCATTTCCATTACATTTTTTAACATGATGGACATACTTATTATGTCCCATTGTTATTATCTAACCTATTATTGTAATAAATATAAAATTTGTAGAAACTTTGATGTTTGAATGTATGTATTTTCATTATTTAATCATACTAGACCTACTTTGACTGATCGAGATTAAAATATGAGTAACGAAAATTTTCTGAGACCAGGAACTTTAACTTTATCTCTAAACGAATCTAGTAATCACTTACATGAGTTCCAGGGACGTGCCTTACTAATTTATTATGTGAACGAAATTGCGGACACAATGTTCTTCTTCAATATCTCTACTTAAAAAAATACTACACGTGAACCCTTTAAAAGCTTGTAGGTACATAACCAAACAGATGGATGAATGCTTTTTCATGTAATATTTTGTTATGCTTCAGGAATGGGTTCCATCTTGTTTACAATGACAACAGGCGACATGTCCGCCACTAGGTGGCGCCCAACGTGGGGTAACATAACTTCTCGCCAATCCTATTTCTCATTTGAAATATTGTACTGTGTTTCTAAAACTTTTAAGGTCAAGAAAATTATTACCAGGTAAATTATTTACATTTGATTAGATATGAAGTTAGCGAGGTATAACTAATAAATTTACTTGCGACCGTTCCGTTTGTATACTTGTGATAAAAATATTGTTTCAAAAGACATGCCAATTTTCATAGATAGGAGAAGTATCATGGGTACCTATTTAAGTTCTATCTTACTTTAAACATAAGCAGGCGGTTGCTGAAAATTGGCAGAAATTAGATTTTTTGTGCCGTTAATTCCTAATAATTAATAGTAAGAATAGAGTTTTCAGATTAAAAAATTATGTTAATGTATATTTATACTATGTATATTTAATGTATAGTTATATTTGTGTATTATATTTTTATAATACGTAATACAAGAAGCGAAGTATAACAATCGTATGATTTTTTGAAATAAGTAAATTAATCATTTGTTTAAATATTTAGTTTACAGTGACCTTACCATTCTGATCCGAGCTTTACAAATAACAAATACTCTCAATAATTGTAATTTAATGAAAAACAATAAATCGAACAGGAATTTTATATATTAACACTTTCAAACAAAAAAAAACACTTCTCTTCGGCTACTTCATATATTAGTGCTAATAATATCAGGGGGTTTTTCATAGCACCTAACCGCAAATGCAGCTTATTATTAGATGTACCTAAAAAAATTCAATAAATTCGGACCATACAAGGCCAATAGTATATTTTTGTATATACGGAGATTTGTTTCAAATTCTCAGAAAAATTTTGCTGAGAATTCGAAACAAATCTCCGTTAACACAAAAATAAACTATAAACTGCTAATAATCACATAGTTCTTTAAATGATTACTGAAAAATATGTTTGACAATCGCTGACCACATCCTTGGTCCATCGCAAATTTTCCTAGCAAGGCATAACGCAAAATAAACAAAGTGTTATTGTAGCTTATTTTCATAAGTTAATAGCGGACCATACAATAACATGCCTCCCTCCAGCAGCCTCGGACAGACAGATTTTTTTATTATTTATGTAAATATATCGCCGAGCCCGATTGCTATGTATTAAGATATGGACCTTATCCGATGGGATATTTTAATGAATCTTGTGGTTTGCGTATGTCATACAAATAGGTCTGATATGGACTGTCTAATATTACATCCATGCTTTTGGATGGTTATTACTTATTAGTCCTATTTATTTGGTGACTCTTTAAGGTTTAAGATTAGTCTTGGAACTCAAGTTATGTCTTGGAACAGCGCTTTTAATTTTTTTATTTTTATTTTCCATTTAACTTTACATTTCTCAGTATTAATCTAGGTTCACTGAGTAGAACAGGCTATCCATCTCTTTACCAGGCAGCTTGTAAGAGGCCAGCACTAGTTAAAATATAGGTAATCACTGACAAGACTACTGATGGTATAGTGCTGTGCAGCAACTTGTCCGGAGAGGGATCCATCACCTAATCTATTCCTGCCGTCATATTGACTTCGTCGTGTCCCCACCTGGAGGGTAGGGTAGTCGGTAGACTTTCACAAAAGGCCTAATATTCCGGCCACAGGACAGCGATGCACCTGTTATATCTATGGTTTTTAAAGGCCACGGTTATCTTTTACCATCAGGAAAGCCGCGAGCTTGTTCGCTGACCTTTCACGTAACAAAATATTAAAAAACTCTTAATCCGTAAATGACCCTACCTGTTTCTGTTCCTGTTCCTGTGCTTTTCAATGGTGCACTGATTTTACTAAGTAAAATGAAAAAGAACTAATTCCAATGATTGAAAAGTCATGTAAGTCATTGAGTCTTGGAGTTGATTTTTTGTGTCGATGTATTTTATTAGACGTACTAAAGATTGCCTAAAAATGTTAACACGGATTTTGAAAAGACCATACGTATTATTTCTATACATTAATTTTGTTAAGTATGATCCATTTACAGTATACTGATGTTCATTTCTGCTGAATACTAAACTTTTACATTTATTAGCGTCATAATCTAGTATAGTTAAAAGAAATTGTGAACACATAAGCTTACAATTGAAACCAGAATACCTTATTTTGGAAGGATCAAGGATTACTGTAGCAAATTGAACATACTCACGGATCTAATATATACATTTTATTTAAAATGTTCTATTATTATCGTCAGGTTCATGTATGTTATCAGTTTTCAGTACAAATAATCTTGCCAGCTATTTGATAAGAAGCCAGATTGTCTTTTAATAATAAAAAGTCCGGACTAACACAAAGAGTAGGAATGTAGTAATAATCAGCAGCACTCGGTCTGTCAATTTAATTCAGAAGCTAAGATACCTTTTAGTCTGGAAAGCACGCAATAAACGAAATTGAGAGATGATGGAGCGGAGCGTCGCGCGAGCCGCCCGCGTATGAATACAAACGGCGAATTATATACGAGAGCGCACAGGAAAAACTGTGGAGTAGCATTTTTGAGTGCTTGTGTCCGCTAAGTAGAACAAACCATTGCCCTGAGTCACAAAGTTTGTAATTAGCGAACAGATGTTAAATACTAACAAGACCACTGGCGGTAAAGTGGTGTACATCGACTTGTCCATCTCGTTACCTATTTCTGTTGCCACAACGACTTGTCATATTTTGACACAATTTGCACAATTGGCCCCTGTTCTATACATATACGGTGTACAGAGTACTATAACATTTAAGGTATCTATAGTCCACTATTGCGCCTTAGCATCTGGAGAGCCGTAAGCCTGTGTGTATAATAATTTGGACTGTCATTAAGTAATTAGATACTTACCACATAGATTCTAGCTTGTAAATATGCACGACAAACACTTACGCAAAATCCGTGCAACGGTTGGAACATGAAAAAGAAATATTCTTTCGTCATTAAATTTTTTAAACGCACGTATGATATCTGTAAGGATTCAATTACTTTTTAAACAAAATATTTAAGTATTTTTTTGTGGTAGAAAAATAGTACTACATTAGTTCATGTTTTAAAATGTTCTAAGACATTCTAAATAACATTTAAAGGGAATATTTTTTTTTATGAAAAACTTTCTAAATTTAATGTCGAAAAAATATTTTACCCAACCAAATAAAAATGGAAGGTTCGCTTCTAAGAATAAACTCCTTAGTTTTGACCCACAGTTTTAAGGCATTATGATAAATATTTTTGTTGAACCTCGTCCATTGATGATACACACTTCGACTCCATGGATTTCTTGTGAATTCCAAGTCTAATACAGCATACCATATCGATGCGATGACGGAGCTCGAAGAGCGGTCCTGCGAATATTTGCTCTGGTTTGATTTATCGATAACTAATTCCCCTCCCTATCTCACGTGGGGTAAGATTTGCAAGTATGTGGTCAACATCCTCATATTAAATGAAAAATGGAATTTATATCCTTGTATGAATTTTCACTTAAATAAACTTAATTGATGCTATATTAAAATATTTGTTATGTGAAAGTTATTTGAGTATTTTAGTGGACCAATCATGTAATGCGAAGTATATATGAATTATAGACCAAGTATTTTTTATCTAATCTACATAATATGAATATACTAAAACAGTTTTTTAAATATTATATAGATGTAGTATAATATATAATCTTTTTATTTATGTATTCACCATCATTAATTTAAATTAATTTACTTAGCCAATCGAAATTAACTACAAAGCAGCAAGAAAAAAATGCGTAAAATTTCGCAACTTTAAATCCACCTCTACCGGTGGCTTACAAAAAGAAAAAATGGGGTTCAACTAGTTAATTTTATTGCGGCTTTTAAGGTGGATGAAAATAAAATGGATTTATATGGATTATGGGTGGAATGGTCTCGGGTGGCTGAGGGGGGGCAGATACTGCCTTAATCCGTGAGAACGCAGTGCTCTCGGAATTGAATCGCTCCTAATATGTAAATATTCGCATGTGAGTAAATACGAAACCCTGATTTAAAGTGTCGTTTTTGGATCAGTACCTTACAATTTTCTTTTTATTTGCCATTCGTTTTACAACTCGATATCTTAATACCTAATGTTTTACTAGCTAATCGATTCGATTTCACCCTTTGAGATACTGCATTTGTATACCCGGTTTAAAGAAATTTTTTGATTCCTTATAAGGTTGAAGTTACCAAAATTGTCTATAAAAATTTATAATGGCGTTGCTAATCTAGGGTTATGATGTTAAATGTTTGTCTAAGTAAATTTATAGGTTATCTCACTTTCCCTTATCAAAATATGACAACGAGGAACCGAGCCTAAAAACAAAATGACAAAAACAAATAATGCAAACAAACAAAACAATCAAACAAATAAATACACCCACCTAATTAGGCAAATAGTTTAAAACGAACCTTGAAGACAGAACGCGTGCAGCAACGGCTGCGAGATTAATTTTATTCACAAAAATATTAAGAACAATTATTCAACTTTATAAAGTAAACCAACCAAGTACTTAACACACAAAGACAAAGATATTGTGAATTTTTCTACATATTTTAATGTTTATAAGTAATTAATTATGTCTTGTAAAATATTCAAAAGTTATAAAGTGTTAGAATATACGCATGACGTCACCTACGAACCGCAAAGCTTGGTTTCGATTCCCGATAGCGGCAGGCGTTTACAATTTATATCTTAAATATCTATATTTCGGGATCTTTATTAAATTTATTCCAGTATTTCTTTGTATAAGTATTGGCGATTGACGCCCAAAACACAAGCATATAATTTAAACATTTTGAGGTTAAATTAATTTTTTAATCTTCACGGCAAAAATGAGTATTATTAGTTTTATATCAACGACACGTAAAAGGTTTGACACTAAGTATGTGACTTTCTGTGGCATCCTAACTTTTTAAGTGATGGACTGATTAGATGCAGATTTTTTTGTTTATATGCTGATAAAATCTGATCAACATAGTTCTTAACCATATCATAGGTTTTGTCAGGATTATTGAAAATGTTTAACTTTAGTATTATGGTAATTTGTCAAGAGCATTGATTCTTTATCTGTAATTATGTTAATCTATTTACCTGTAATTTAGTTATTGTATTTAAATGAAATACAGTTCTTCTCGTAAGATATTAGGTCTGAATTTTAAAAACATTGTACCTGTTAAATAAATAAAATACACTTCAACATACATTTTGATATTAAAGCTCCATTCGAAAGTTGAAAATGTTAATATTGTAATTTAACGGTATGCTCGCGAAGTATAAATAATATTTAAAAGCGTTATGAATGGCGAATAGGCGATTTAATGCGTCGCATTGCGAACACATTACACTGAGAACGACCAAGATACAAGTCGCATTATTTACGACTAGGGTGACCATGCCACGCTACGTACAAAGACAATTGTCATTTATTTCTAATCAGTAGGTACTATTGATAACAATATCTGTTATATTAAACTATCAGCTATCTTTCTAATTTCATTCTATTATTACAAAATAGATGGTTTTCTTGTCAAAAATATGACTTTTAACTGAAGGAGACACATTTGACAACATTTAAAACATACCAGTTCAGTAAGTTAATACTCGTATTAAAAATATATTAGATTCTGAAAAATTCAAAAATTTCTAAGCAAGAAATTTCTAAATTCATGGAAGTACTATCGGAAATCACAGTATATTTTTTTTCTATTCCACAGTTGAATTGAACGTTCTCTTTGTAATTTTTTTTAAATATAAATTGAAAATGGAAATGGCAATAAGTTCTTGCAGTTCTTCAAACACACGTTATTTTTTTATGAAATCCTCTTTTGATTTCTAGATATTTTTTTTCTTCGGTAGTTGTATTTTTTTTAATTGACTAAAGTTAAGGTGATCACGTAAGCTTGTATAATCAAAATGTAAATTGATGTACGTTTTAAAGATAAGGCGCCATTCCACTGTTAGGCAGCGTCCACCACAATTTCAATGTGTTTATTGCAGCGACTAAATGGTACGACAACTTAGATTAAAATATCGGTAAGGTCCACAATATTTTATAGTACATGGCCACCCTACAATCTACACGTTTCCCTTTACCCAGTCGTGATTTTGTATTTTATTGACAATTATTATTTTACATTTCTTCCTGTATAGTCGCACTTTGTTGACGAAACCGTAAATGCCAATTGCTAACATTTAATACTTTTATGACACTATTCTCGTATGTTGAAAACACTATTTTATAAGAACACTATTTGTACCGTCATCCATGTTGAATTGGTAGAGTTGGGTGCAAAGTTAATGGTCTAGTCAGTCCTTAGCTCAGTAATGAATGTATCGCAAGGTACAATTTAACGGAAAACGGTGCAGAATATTATCTATGAAGGTGAACGCGGAACTTATCATTTAACTTCTTCCAATCCTTATGGACCTAGATCTCTAAAAGTCAGAACACTATTTTTAGTTTTATTCACAGAGGTGTAAATATCGAAAAATACAATAGGGTTGATACGATGCTATAGTTTATACAAAGTGTAGGAATATTCAATGCTAAAATCAACAACTTTTCCGGCTAGGAATCCAATGCCTTGCCTACTCCTGCTGCGATGTAGTTGACGCAGTATGGTGGGTAGGGTTGCCGGCAGATTTGCACAATGGTCCTGTCATCATGTCATTATTGTGTAGACGCGTCACAGGTGCCTCTTGTAGGTTTACGTAAAATAAATTTTATTATTATTATTATCGCGGTCATAGGACAGCAATGCACCTATAACAAGTGTTGAAATTGTAGTCCACAGTTGTCTCTTATCCTAAAAAAATGTGGTTACGATAGTTAAAAAATGTGGTTACGATTGTAATAAGTGATGTTAATTTACGAAAATTTTCATTTCTTAATAAAACTAAGAAGATAAGATTAAAAAAATATCTTCACGCCCGTGTCCCCAAGGGGTCGGCAGATGTGTTAAGTCTCTTAATGTTATGGGTGGCAAGCCTATCGCCAATCGGCGCATATCCAATCCCAGGCAACGTTATTTTAGTTAGAAAAATTTGATATATTTATTTTTTCAAATAATTATAAGTAGATTAACATTGTGTGTGCATATCCATGTAGTTTCTTACGAGTACCACTACATGTATTTTACTTTTATTAGTTATTTTGACAGTATTATAACCATAGTTCTACTTTTATAGAGTACCTGGCCATCATGAATATAATATTATGTTACTCAACTTATGATTCGCACTCAAGAAACTCTTTTGAGCCAGCTGCAGTTAGTCCTTTTAATTAAATGTTTTATGGTTACTTTTTCTCCAATTTTTTAAAATAGAAAGCGTCAATTCGTTTTATGTACGCGTCAATAACACCTTAAAGTCTTGGGTTATTTTTTTGTTGAAAAGAGTATACTTGGGATGTGGTCTCATGGTCATCAATGGATTATCGTCATTCCCATCAAGGATTTTATGATGGAATTTTGAAGAAAAGATGGGTACGTTTCAAATTCTATAGGCACAGATGGAAAAGATTGCGTATTATTTAAATTTCAAATTTAGACACATTTTGCTGACAAGAAACGACTTTTGCAAAAAAACAAGAGTCGCCATATAAAAAAATCAATGGAAAAAAAATTCAATGTTTTTGCGTTTAAATTATAATTATACAGGTCGCCCTACCGTCTTAAATACCATAAAACCTCAGTATTGTGGTATTCCATTTCCATGAATAACTGACGTAGCAATTTAACTTGTACCTACATATGGCCTAAGATCGTGGCTACATACTGTTTATTGGCTATCACATTACTTAAAAATAATTAATTCTGTCAAATTTGTATGGAGATTTACAAGCGAAATAATAAGTGCTTTCCACGGCTTGTGACATTCAAGTCCTGCGCAAATTTTGTTCAAATCTTTAAATGTAATCCTGATCGAATGTACCTATCCTGTTTCTCTTTTATAACATTGTAATAAGTTACTAAAAAATCGCCTCTATGGTCCAGTGGTCCGGTCCGGACTTGGACTCTCGAGAACTCGGGTGCGATCTCCTGGCCGGGCAACAAAAAAACAAAAATGTCTTTTCAATTTTCTAACAAAAATAGCGTTGCCCGGTATTGGGTATGTGCCTGGTTTGCGACAGGCTTGCCACCTACGACAGTTAGTGTTTTAGGCTGATCATGGGTGCCCTGTTTGTATCTTTGCCTACCTGTTCAGAGAAATGAGCGTGAAGATACTTCAAAAATTAAAGTATAGAACTAGTACATGATGTAACCATCAAAACCTTTAATTAAACTAATTAATTTAAGCCAATAATTGCGAATGAAAACGAATATCACCGAACACCAAACTAATATAAAAATGGCATAAAACGCTCATCCCCAAGAAGGTTACACATAAACTGTAAAAAGTTACAGTCGCCCATAATTTCCGCCATTACAATAAATTATGTGTATGTCGTTAATCTGTATCTTTCGTCATCTCAGCAATTAGACCTAATTGAATATTAAGTTGGTAACGATTGAATATAAAACGTGTAATTATCCAGAATTAGTGTGGACAGGCCTTTATATGAGTTTTCTTACGGCTCAAGTTGATGGTAACATTAAAGGAATTGATTAGATCAAGTGGTGTTAGGGCTATTGGAAACACGTAATTATTGTTATTAAGAAAATTAAATACTTCTACAGCAATATTTTTCTGGAATATACCTACAGTGGAAAATTAGACTAGGTTACTTATTAATACTTTGCAGTTTTGTACCTACTTTCGTAAATTTGTCTCACACAACGTACACTCCTTCATCCTATTAAAAAATAATGCGAAAGTTTGTATGTTTGTTTGTTTCTTTATTACTCTTTTACGCTCAAATTGCTGAACGGAATGTCTGAAATTTAGAACACAGATACATTGTGACCTGGATTAACAGTTAGACTAGTCTTCTTTTAATCCCGATCGTACAACAGGTTCCTGTGAAAACGCAAGCGAAGCCGCTGTCACCAGCCAGTATTTTATAAATATTAAAAATAGTCTTGACCATAGCAAACCCATTTGCAATTCAAAAATGAAAAAACATAGCGAATTGTCATTTTCAGTTAGAAAAGTGGAGCGTTATATGTTTGTGTGTTTGTCTGTGTTTGTGTGTGTGCGTGTGTATGTACGTTCGTGAGTTTGATTATCTGTCTGTCGTATTATAACTTTTAACTGATGAACCGGTTTCGATGCGGATTTTTTTGTTTGAAAGCTTACGAGATGTATAAGGTTATTTGATGCATCACATACAAATGGGATTTGTTGGAGTTATTGATTTTTCAAAATTATATTATTGTTAAGCGATTAAAATCTCATATGATAATAAACTTCATAAAACCGGTTCGGTTGCTTAATCAAAGAAAGTTGATATAGATATATACTTATTACATAAGGCACTAAATCCCACAATGTGGTAGGTGCCAAGCCTATCGCCAACTGGGCATATCCTCCAAAGTTATACTCAAAAATAATAATCCCTGTTCCACAGTTATAAACTTATTGGCTAATTTTCAATGTTCAATCTGCATGTCTTCAACGAGATTGTCAAGTAAAGACCAGCACCGTCGTCGGCTGTCTCCATCAAACTCGGCTTAAAGCTGCGAGAGCCAAACGTCCGCCGCACGATGCTTGTTGCCTAACTGGATCATAATATCTGAATCGATACGTGGTTTGCCTTAAAAGGTTGATATTGTAATACAAGCTATGCTTTACCTGTGCTATGGTTAAGTGTAAATTAGAAAGGTAAATTATCTATAAGCAAAACCGACAATCTAGATATTGGTTGTTATGCAATAACAGTAAACATTATGAGACCTAGTTAAATAAATATTACTTCTCGATGTAAAATGTAAAAAAAAATAATATATATTTATTCGTTTTAACGTAAAAAGGGAACAAAAATGAAATTATTTACCATAAAAGTAGTAATTACGTTTGTTATAGGGCCCTAATTAGAGGCCACGTAATTAGTTTTTAATTAATTTATATTCATCTTTATTTATCTTTCTGGCTAATATTTTTTTAAAGATCGACACCAATGCACGGAAATAACATTGGTGCACATTATATGCTCTAAGATATACAACTCGTACGTATCAACTGTGCCCTCCGCTGGAATGTGACCCCTCTCTGCTGCCCCGCGTGCCGCCCCGCATTCGCCGCAAGCGCTCAATAACTATAGCATTTTGTTACCGTTATCAAATCGATCTTTCATTAACTTAAAAAAAGTAAAATGAATGAAAAATGATATATAACGTCACAGTGCGAGGCGCACAGTTAATTCGCACGGGTTGTAGACACATATATCATATCTTCATATGTTGTGGCTATTGAAACTAAGTAAAAAATGCGATGAAGTTCTAAAAACCCGCGAAGTTAGCAACGTTAAAGACATTAAAAAATTGAGTGTAGAAATCGGTTTAAGCTTTTCTAACATTTAGTCCTTAGATAACACAAATAGGTAGATTAGTCACAAATACATACATTGTTTAGATTGGGAGCTTGCTAATCAAAATAGTATGTAAATAGTAAAATAATTGCAAGTAAAATGAATGCAGTTTAACAAAATAGTAGCAACATATAAATTATGATTTAAGTTTTC
Source organism: Calephelis nemesis (assembly GCA_002245505.1). NCBI lineage: Eukaryota > Metazoa > Arthropoda > Insecta > Lepidoptera > Riodinidae > Calephelis > Calephelis nemesis. The sequence continues at coordinate 385,755 of NJDD01001871.1, forward strand.
AAATGTAATAAGTATATAAGTCCCAATATTTGTTACAAGCTATAATCATAAAAACTACACTCATTATATACAATATAGAATAGAATAGAATAAGTTTTTATTCAAAGTAAGTATGACTAGATACATTTTTTGAAAGTCAAATACGATAGTAAAAAACGTTAGATTATTGTTATATTAAAAATTACAATTTAATTTAAATTAACAATAGTATTAGTAAACAATTATTAAGTCCTTATAAGTACATTAATCTAACCAAACATTGGTGTCATTAAAATATTCATTTATATTGTAATAGGCCTTTCTGTAAAAAACATTTTTAATATGTGATTTAAATTTCCTTTCAGGTAAAGTCAAAATATGTTCAGGAATCGTATTATATATGACTATACCTAAGCCTATAAAAGATTTTGAAGTTTTAGCTAGCCTAAATTTTTGAACAAATAATTTATTTTTATTTCTAGTGTTAACATTATGTCTGTCTTTATTTTTTATAAATAAATGAATATTTTTCCTTACATACATTATATTCTCATAGATGTACTGGCTAGGCACTGTCATGATAGATATTTTTTAAATACCTCTCTCAGAGATTCTCTACTACTCATATTATAGATAGCTCTGACAGCTCGTTTCTGTAAAATAAATATTGTATTTATGTCTGCTGCCCCTCCCCATATTAAAATACCATAGGACATAACACTATGAAAGTTACTAAAATATGTAAGCCTTGCAGTCTGTACGTTAGTTAACTGCCTTATTTTTCTCACTGCATAAATAGCTGAACTCAGTCGCTTAGCCAAATAGGAAATTTGAGGACTCCATTGTAGTTGTGAATCTATTGTAAGACCTAAAAATACCGTATTATTTACAAACTCCAACTTGTTCTCCTTTAATTTAATTACACTGTCAATAATTGGTCGAACTTAGGCAAGGAAAATCTCATACATTTAGTTTTTTTCGAATTTAGTGCTAGGTTATTAGCATCAAACCATTCCGAAATATGATGCAGGGTTCTATTTATTTCATATATATCCGGATTACGTCTACTAAGATGAAAGACAATCGACGTGTCATCTGTAAACAATATTATCTCACATTTATTTTCCACTACTGATGGCAAGTCATTTATGTATACAAGGAAGAGAAAAGGGCCTAATATTGAACCCTGTGGCACCCCCATTTTCACAAATGTGCCATTAGATTGGGTTCCATTTATTTCTACTTTTTGTATTCGCGTACATAAATATGAATTTAACAAATTTAAAGCTTCAGTACTTAACCCATAATACTTTAGTTTAGTCAGCAGCGTTTGATGATTTACGCAGTCAAAAGCCTTTGATAGGTCACAAAAAATACCAATAGCATCATTAGATTGTTCCCATGCATTTATTATATGTTTTATTAGACTCGCAGCTGCATCAGAAGTAGAACTTCCTTTTGTAAAACCGTATTGTTGATTATACAATAATTTATTTACATTAAAATACCCAATCATCTGATTATACATAATTTTTTCAAAAATTTTACTCAGAACTGGAAGGATACCGGTCTGAAATTTGTTGGATTACCTTATTTGTTGGATTATATCAATAACTAGTTACTTATGATTTCAGCTTCTATTAATAAAACAATAAGTATTTTCATTTAACATTCTGATTCAATGTTTCACCCCCGATATCTTATCGCTAGCAGTGGATACACACTTAATAAGTAACTAAGTTAGACTTCAAACTTTGAGTACTAGCAACAGAATCATCTTAGGCACTTGAATAGCAAATAACTTGATATATCTTGCTATATACGTTGCAGTGGCTTGTCCTCGATTTCATACAAACAAGTAATCCGGAACTCATTCAGATGCGTCACTATATAGAGTGAAAGAAGTTCACTTTCTGCTGTCTGTCTTTGTGTAGGCTTAGATCTTTAAAACTACTCAATGGGTTTTGATGGTGTTTCTTTGTTAGAGATAGTGATTCAAAAAAAAAGTTTTGGAGACTTGTAAAGTAACATAGAAAGTTGTCCACTTGTGCGAAGCCTGACGCGTTGCTAATCCTATTAATATTATAAATGCGAAAGTTTGTATGTATAGATGTATGTATGTTTGTTACTCTTTCACGCAAAAACTACAAAGCCGATTACGATGAAATTTGGTAGTATTTGAAGAAATTTGGAGGTAGCTGAAGACTCAGAATAACATATAGGCTACTTTTTATCCCGGAGTTCCCGCGGAATTGGGACTTACGCGGGTGAAACCGCGGGGCGCAGCTAGTAAGTAATAAGATAAAGAAAATTATATCTACCAAAAATATATAGAATAGATTTCTAACACCATGATTTCAAAAAACTTTACAAAGATACGGACGTAAATACAAAAATAAGTTTACGGGAAATTAAGGAAGCCATTACAGAACGATTATGAACTACATAGCTTAACCATTTTCTAACCTAACCATTAAAGAATTGATTTTATACTTAATTTTGTTAAGTTTTACCTGTATTTATACAAAGTGTGTGAGACTACACAGGATTTTTGAATTAAACCTATAAATATATAGGTTATCATGTATTTCTATAGGCAAATCTTTACGCCCATATCCAGCAGTCCAAGGGATAGGCACAACCAAGGCAACCACGACTAGCCGAAGACACTTAATCCCACAACGTGATAGGTGACAACCTTTCGCCAACCGGTCACATATCCAATCCCGGGCTACGTGATTTTTATTAGAAAATTGAAAATATACATTTACTATTTTTTTTTGTTACCCAACCCAGGAATCGAACCCGGGACCTCGAGATGTCTTGTCCGACGCCGGACCGTTAGACGACAGAGGTTTAAGGTTTTAGGTTTTTAAAGGTGCAATTACGAACAAATAACCTTATAAATGCTTGAAGCCCAAAGAAAATCGGAAGTGAGCTTAATTTGATACTTGTAGGAGTAGAAATAGTATACCGCTTTTTCTAATGGTCAAATAACCACCAATACGAGACTTTAAACCTCAGATTCAACATATCCAGTGTAATTAAAACAAAGGAAGATATATAAACAAGTGAACCAATCGGCAACTTACACGTCCTATCAATCGCAGCCACTTCCTGCCCACCACACTAATGACTAATTATGTTACTCTCAAGTAAGCTACTTACCTTGCAAATAATTATCCTTGGCAAACAAATTTGAGCTCTATTCTTTGGTGTATAAAAATTAGATTTGTATGCCAATATAAAGCTTTATATACCTCAGTTGCCTATTGTATCTTCATTAAGGATTCATCAACGAAATTTGCAAGTTGATGTTCAAATTTAAGGTTTGTTTTCGATTGTATTTGAAAGTGATTTATATCCAAAGGTTGTAACAGTGGTAGGCTTCCTGAGGAAAGATATCAGTACGTAATGAGTTGAGTGCAATTCAGTCTGTCATTACGTTTGTTGGAGATCGTCCCATCGTTCTGCGGCTCCGGCTCTCGCTCCTTATTGTCTTTCGTTACTTCCGTTCTCTTTAGTTTTGTATTACCCTTACAATTGCTTTATTTACAGAAGTTTCTATAATAGCTTATTTGCCTCTCAAAGAAGCACTCTCAAATCTTCTTTTATATGTCTAATCTGATTTTGGTTAATATCCTCAAAAACCGCTTTTAGTTTTTAGGTACCTTTATCAATTGTTTAATGCTTACAGTAGTTTATCTCCTAAGTTTGTTTGGATCCTTTGTGAAGAATATTTGCATTTTCTCTGCATGGCAGCTCCTAAGTGGCGAGCATAGGTTAAATGGGTCATCATCACTCTCGATACCAACTAGGCCACTCTCTATAGAGTGCTGAGCAAAGTGCAGCGTCATGACGGTATCATGTCCCGGTCCAGAGGTAGGGTCGCCTATGAACCTATAACATGTATGGCGTCTTTAGATCACCGTAGACTACCATGACAACCATTTCATGATTGATGTCTCATGAATGAAATATAGATTAAGCTATTAAAACCTACAAAACTGAAACAATTACTTAACTTTTCTTAGATTTTGAACCTCTTACGTCGGCATTCAGACTCAGATGCCAGATTAAATGTTAAATTAGTTTTGGGATTTTTAATTGATACTCTGTGCCCTGGTTGCATGATGTATGATAGATGAAAGATTGGTAAATTACCCCGTGTTGGTCCGGGCTCCTTTGAAGAATAGACCATCTACCTTCCTCCCAGGCAGCTCAAGCTTACTGACACGAACAAAGTGACATCCTACCAGGTGGTAGAGTTTCGCAGCAACTCGCCCAGATTGGTACCACCGCCTTACCTATTTCTAATGCCATAACGTCATGACGTGTTCGGTTCGGAGGGTAAGGTAGCCGGTCAACTTACTTTTTCTCGAGGCCTAACATCCCGGCCTCAGGTTGTCAACGCACCATTATCACCTTTAGTGTCGCTAGGCGGCGTGAGTTTCGTACCATCGTAGGCAGAGGCTACGCGTGCAAGAATGTGAGCGTAAAGATACTTACTTTTACTTTTTACTGTCACACATTGGAAGTATCACAAAAAATAAAATCCTACTAAAACGAAAAGAGCCCAAGACACAAATTATTGGCCATATCAAGTAAAAGAAAAATAGTGGTCAGTCAAGTGTATTAATCAATAATATATGTCGTTACTTATCACAATAATACGATTGGTTCAGCATGGCCCCAGCATCGGCCAACTGCCATAAACGTACCGATTAATATCCGCACCGCCATAAAACGGTTCGTGAATGGCTTTTGCAACAACTTTTCATCTTAAGGTGTTTGCTTATAGTTATTACAATGTGACGACTCATGAATTTCCTGAAACTTTCTTTATCGATGAATATGTAAACTTCTTTTAAGGTTTGCTTTTATCTTAATATGAAGAAGGGTAGCTCTACAGCTAAATGTAGATTTGTGTTTGTGTGTGTGTGTGTGTGTGTGCGTGCGTGCGTGCTTGTGTGCGTGTGCGCGTGTGCGTGCATGCGTGCGTGCGTGCGTGAGTACGTGCGTGCGCGTGTGCGTGTGCGTGTGTGTGTGTGTGTATGTGTGCTTCGTGGCATCATAGCTCTTAAACGAATAGACCGACTTCAAGGTTGATTATTTTGTTTGAAAGCTGTAACTTATTAAATTACTTTGTTAAATATTAGTTGTTAAATAATCTTTTGATTTTTCTGTTTGAGAATCTTAAACAAAAAACTACACAATTATTATTACATTACAGTTATATTAGTCTCAAATGACTGATTTTTAACTAGACGCTTTTCGCTAGGTTTTTGAAAATTTAACTTGTTTGTTTTCAGTTCTTATTAATAATGCGCATTTTTGTTTACTTAGATTATGTAATTGTGGCATTATTTGAGTAAATCAGTGGTTTTTTCAATTTTTCTTTTAGCGTCTCTAAAATTCAGATGTGGGTAAATTTTTGCCTATTTTCAAAAGAGAATTGCAATCAGATTCTGATGAATATGTTATTTGAATTTTAAATTCCAATTTGTAACACTACACTACACTGCTGGCCCTCAATACTTTGCTTACGCGAGGGACTTGGCGTGAAGATATGTATGTGTATGATAAATTTATGTGTATAATATATGTATGCAAAACTAAAACACACCTTTAATTCATTTTCAACTAAATTTGACTTCCAAAGGTCCACGTCCTCACTTTTATAAATATTATTGTGACTATAATGTGTTATTTTGGCGAAACACTATCAGCATGCGTCCTCACGTTCGCCATTTTTTCGTCGTGTCTAAACAATGTACCGGAGTAATCCCGCGGATAAGCCATATTGATAACAATCGAGTCGGTCCGTTTGTCACAGCTTCCGTCACACCGCAGGGGTCACAAAAACACCTCGACATTCCAGATAACGTATAAATAATGTATCATCCGAACTATCACTTTTGATAGTTTCCACCCACGATACGCTGACCTTTGATATTTTTAAACAATAATTGTAAAATGAAAGGAATTAAACTGACGAGGAAGGAATTAAAGTAAAAGACTTGTATATACATTGGCAATATTGCATTCAAGTTAAAATAATTTCAATTAAAAGTAATTCATTTTATCAATATACTCCAACATTAGAAGCAATTTTAAAGCGACAAACATATTTAGTTCAATAATTCATCATAATTACTTTTTATTTCTAATTCCATACATTTATTCAGTTTAATTTAGTAAAATTTAACATTATCGCCTTTGTGGTCTAGCAGTATGGACTTGACTCCATGACTCCAACTCATCTGTGATACTCCTGGTGTTGCGGATGTTAGTGGGCGGAGGTGATCACTTTCCATCAGGTGACCCACCTGCTCATTTGCCTCCTCTTCTATAAAAAAAAAATGAGTTCGATTCTTTAGGTCGGGCAAAATAAGGAAAATGTTTTCTACAATTTTCTAAAAAAACAACATTGCCTGGGATTGGATGTAAGGCCGTTTGGCGATAGGCTTGTCTACTATCACATTGTGGGATTGTATTCTGATTATCATACTACCTTGGCCTACCTCTTCGGGAATATCGGTGGACGGATACTTTTTACAATTGAATTAGCAAACACGAATCAAACTTGGGCCAAGAGATTTGTAAAAAAAGACCTTATCCGTCTTAATGAAAAACATAGGCTAACGTGGGAGTAAAAATAAGTCGATGTTATAGTCTGTATAACATTTTAATAAAAATAATAACAAGTTGAACCTTAGAGTAGTTTACTCCGTCTTTATTAGTAAGACGGTGGGTATATGTTTTAGATTTTCACCTAGACCAGTGTTTTCCAAAATCCGAATGGCGACATGGTATCGGACCATTTTTATTTAACACCGGGCCGTAACATTCGACATTAACAGAGACGTGAAAACTGCAAGCCCTTGCGCTACAACTACCGGGCCGTATCTCTACTAATGCTCTCTATATAATTGATATTCCGCTCGGACAGTTTAAACGGTTTTTTTTAGTTTGATTTAAAACTCGAGGAAGTTGTTAGTGTAAAAATGTAAGTAAACTTAATGCCCGCAGGTTGTACTTAAAAGTATCTTGTGGATCACGAAGGGGCATTCTGAAAATAACCGGGCCGTGACAGAACAATATTTGGGAAACACTGACCTAGACAATAGCGATAGTAATAACAACAGTACAGTAGAAATTTTTGTTTTTATGTGCTCACATTCCAGAAACTGACAGCGGCATTTCATTTCTGTATATAGCGGTTTAGTTTTAATTTTAACTACTGAACCGGTAAGTTGGTGACCCTGTACATTGCGTTAGACTATTTATACTTCCCTACCAGATTATGTCAGTTCTTGCAATAAAAAACTTAATCACATACATAAAATACACATAAAAAATTTAAAAAAAATCAGTCCCGTGTTGATCCGGGCTCCTTTGTAGAATTGATCATTTTTTTTCTTGCCAGGCAGCTTGTATAAGGCGAGTATAGCCTTGCCGACACTAAGACCGTGACATTTGACTAGGCGGTAGAGTTTCACAGCAACTCGCCTGGATTGGTGCCACCGCCTTATCTATTTCTGCCGCCATAACATAATGGCGGGTTTCGGTTTGGAGAGTAAGATAGCCGGTAAACTTACTATTGCTAGTAGTAGTAGCCTACAACTCGTAGCCAACTTCAGGTTGGCAACGCACCATAACTACCTTTGGTGTTTTTGGGCGGCGTAATTTTTTTTCCATCCGCAAAACCCGTCTGCTTGTTCACATTCCAATATCATTTAAAAATATAGTATCGGGTTTAATTTTGAAAATTTCGTCTTTGAAGTTTGAGTTGATGACTATTTATAATCAAGGTAGATGTTACGTAAATAACGCTAGTTCGCGCAAGTAACAAAACTTAAAGTCTCGGGCGAGCCGTTCCCGTTTCTTAGTGTGAGCTAACTCAATTACACGCGACAGCTCCGCCCTGCGATAAATGTGTTTTCGGAACAATTGCTTGTAATTCAAAGGCGGTAGCGAGAGCGAGAGCGGGGGACGAAGTTCATAGATTGCACATTGAAAGTAATAACTTTCGATCACAGATACAAATTGAAAAGATGTATGACTATTCTTTTAGGATAATTTGGATAACGCAAAATAAACTAAAAGCGGCTCCCTATAATTTAAAAAAAAAGACACTAAAGAATGGTCAGAGTAATAAGGTGAAATTATGACAACTATTTTTATTTGTAGGTTAAGGATAATACAAATTAAGTTATAAATTAAAATTACATATAAATACAAATTGACATTTTAAATTAACTTTTCTTAATTATTCTGATTTACTGATAGGTGTTAAGTATAACACTTAAACTTAAATAGTGAATAAAGTTTTGATACATAAAAAATAAATAATTAAAAGAATGACATTTATATATTAAGCCGATACTATCAGTATGTATACATTAAAATAGTTTATTTTTACCCAGATGATAATCGCCATACGCTCATAACTTAACAGGCGACCGCAGCGGGTATGCGGTTAGCATAACTCATACCCTCGCACCTCGCACTCGGTTAAGTTGCAAACTTTGATATATTACCTAGTTTCTACTTCACCTGAAACGGCCCCGGAACGCATTGATTATAATAAGTTTCGACACGAAACAGAATATTTGCGCCGCCGCCGGCGCATTTAGGGACATGTCTGCTTTATTTGCAAATAAATTATCATTTTAGCCCCTAACTGACACTACTAGGTAACTTGCTTGCTGTTTGATTATTTAGAAAATAATTTAGTTTGAATCAAATGTCTTTAAATGTTATCGTTGTTTATTATCCTGAAAAATGTTTTAACTTCCCAAAGGTCATCAGACCAGATAGGAGGTGAATAGCAAGGACTTTTTTTTACTATCAGCTCTCTCGACTGATGTTGTCCTCTCATTACTGTAAATGTTTTATAATGTTCCGCTAAACATTTTTTTTTAATTCTATCATTAAAACATTTTCCTTAAATTAACTCACAAAACAAAAAAAAATTAAGCAACATTGGTGCACCCGTACACGCGTGTTGTGGTGACCAAGGAAAGTAGGGGTTCACTTTTATTTACTTATATGTATATATAGCTGGGCCAACAGACGTTGTCCTGTGCTAAATAATATTTTTTTCACAAGAACTTTTTCCCGATAATAACTGATAAGTACAACAAGACAAAAAATATACCATCCGTTTACGCGTGTAGCAATGACATGGGCATTCATTTATAGGTAGGTATACATAAAAGCAATAAGATATTTAAGATAGATTGATAGCCAGGCCAGTCAGGATATTCACTAGGTGGTAGAGTCCTGCAACGACTCGCCCGGACATACAGGCACCACCGCCTTACCTATTCCTTCCGTGAAATGACAATGCTCGTTATTGTCGTGTTTTGGTTGGAGGGTAGGGTAGCCGGTTTACTTACTTACGCAGGAGGTTGACCATCCTAGCCTCAGGTTGACAACGTACCATTAGGTACCACATTTGATGTCTATAGGCGACGGCATTTCTTACCATCAGGAAATCCGTCTGCTTGTTGTTGTCTCCCTATAACATAAAAAAAAGGCATAGATCTTCCTTGTTTTAAATTTATCTTAATATGTTTGATAGTTAAGTATTAAAATTCTGTATTATATCTGTAAATATAAAATGATGTCATTTGACACAATATCAATACATTTTATGGCATCAATAAAGATAAATACATATACATAATCAATTTTATTTCTAACCAATTATTATCAATGTAATTGACAATATATACGATATTTTGAGAGCATGTTGCATCGGTTTCCGTGGTGTAGCGGTTATCACATCTGCCTAACACGCAGAAGGCCCCCGGTTCGATCCCGGGCGGAAACAATTCTTTTGCTCAACATTTTACCTTACTATATTATTATACTAACTATTTTTTTAGTTATAACTATTATACTAGCTATATATCTATTTTATCAATGAATTTAGTAGACACACTTTCTAAAACATGACCTTTCTTCTGTTTGTGATCGCTTCTGTGATCTAGCAGTTTAGGTGTTGGACTTGACCTCATGATGTCCCAGGTCGGGCAACCAAAAGAAAATATGGCTTTCCAAATATTCTAATAAAAAAAATTTTGATTGGAATTGGATGTGTGCCCAGTTTGGCGATAGGCTTGCCATCTATCCCACTGTGGGACTTAGTGTGTTCGATTAGTCGTGGGTGCCTTGGCTGAGCCTCTGTCTACTTTTGCGGGGATATGGGCGTGAAGATAAATATTTTTTTTACTGTTTGTGCAAGTCATACGTCTACTCAACCCTCCAAACCGGAACATGACAGAGTCATTATGGCGGCAGGAATAGATAAGGCGGTGGATCCCTACCCGGGAAAAATGATGCACAGCACTCTACCACCAGTTACACCCCCCTAATTTTTTTTCCGTGTAAAGTAGTAAAGCGATTCACAAAATACATCTCTCTAGACCAAGTACTTACCCACTGTGTAATCCTA
>NJDD01001871.1:396243-454497 GCA_002245505.1 Calephelis nemesis
ATATATATATATATATAAGAAAGTGGTGTTAGTTACACTATTTATAACTCAAGAACGGCTACACCGATTAAGCTGAAAATTGGTAGCCTCCCTACTTAAAACCGGGAGAGGACATCGGATACTTTTTAACCTGTTCAATTGTGAGGAAACTGGGAAAAACAACATTTTAATTTTTTCCCATACAAACTAAACGGGCGGAACGAAGTTTGCGGGAACAGCTAGTACTTTATATTTGACATGCGGACGGATACACAAGCAGATGTGTTGAATTTATAAGGGTTCCGATTCACGCCATTCGTCTACAGGCCCCTAAAAATGATAATCTGTTTCCTAATTGACCACTTTCGTTGTTTCTTTTTTTTTACGTGTCAAACATTGAATACTTACATACATATCTTAACACCAAGCCCCTTACACCATAGGTAGAGGACATTATTTGCCAAACGTCACAATAATTCTTGCCTATCTTCCTCGGACCTCCACATTCATTACCCTTTTCATACTAATATCCATGTTTCATAGTAATTATTGTCAGGAAAAGTTCATAATAAAGAAAATGTTAAAAAAAATTAAGAATTCAGTACTCATAGTTATGTTTCGACAATGTTTGTCTTGTCAGCTAGTCTATACTAATTAATATTATAAATGCGAAAGTTTGTATGTATGGATGTATGGATGTTTGTTACTCTTTCACGCAAAAACTACAAAACCGATTACGATGAAATTTGGTAAGTAGGTAGCTGAAGACCCAGAATAACATATAGGCTACTTTTTATCCCGGAGTTCCCGCGGGATTGGGACTTACGCGGGTGAAACCGCGGGGCGCAGCTAGTATTACTTATAAAGAGGAAATGTTTGATTTTTTGTTTGTTTGAAAAGAATAGGCTCTGAAACTACTACACCGATTTCAAAAACTATTTCGCCCTTAGAATGCTACATCCCTGATTGACATAGGCTTTGTTTCATCAAAATCGGTGCAGAGAAGAGCCAAGTTATGCCGGCGAAGCTGCGTGAAATTGCTAGTAATTTATAAATCTACTGTCTCCGCAGCGGCAGAGAAATCTGATAGTTAATAAATAACCGCAGAACTTAAAACAAATGACATATGGCGACCAATTCCAATTGTAATAACTTTAACAGCTATGAAACTATATCGTTAACCATTAATTAGATAGGGTGTAAGTATTCAAGAAGGTCTTTGGTCACTATCAGATCAAGTTTCTGATAAAGTGTGGTCATCCTAGCCGGCGGCGAATCACTCCCAAAGGGACACTTTCTTACGATAATGTGGTTAGGGAACAACAGATACAGTTTCAAACCCAATTACTTTAAAAAGGTCCTATTTAATAAGAAACTACACAAAACAAAATTATTTGATAAATAGCTACATTTTTGCTTTCAACCTGACTATAAAAGTAATGGCGTTGTTTAGTGTTACTAAATTTTTCCATTGCATTGCCTTAATTTCAAAGAAATTGTACTCTTTGATGATATAAATATAAGTATAAATAAATATCTTGAAGGAAGTGTTTGCCAGTTTTCATTACGACCAGTGTAAACATTGACCTAAAACTCTACTTAAATTAGAATATAAAATATATAATTTTGAAATTATCTAATCCAAAAATTTTAATATTAATGACGCACTTGCATAATCTACAATTTTGAGTAATTCTTGATAATTATATTTCAAGCTGTGGTATTTTTTGTAGTAAATATTATTTCCAATACAAAATGTCTTTTGAAAGTTCATACAAAAGAGTAACAGAAAAATAATACCTTTATTACTAACTTTTTTATATTAATATTATTTATGGAATCCTCGATTTTTTTAAAACAAGCAAATTGTTTTGTTTTTCATTTACAACTCTATAAAAACTATGATAAATAAAATTACAATTGATTTTCAAAAGACCATTATATGTAATGTCAACTTTCTATCCTTAGCATTTTGTTAAAGATTATGTGTAAAAATACACAAGTCTGTTCCATTAACAACTATAAAAACCCCTAATCAATATAATTATTATAATAAACTTCACAATAGCTACTCTATTGAATTAATTCTTTATATTTATTGTTAGAATAACAATGTTACATACCGTCTCTACAGATTCCCCTGTTTCCTAATCGTAACACAAGCGATATCGCATGTACCGGTATAAATCAGTCTCCGATGGAATCGTACTGGTTCACGATACAATTTGCGACTTGCGGCTCAAGGGACTGCGGTTCGAGATGCCTTATCTTATTGGTTTACTTACTTGGCTTGTTAATTTCTATTGCCATATGGTCTCGTGGTCAACATAACACGGGACACTGCTACTGATTAATAGTGAAATATAGTTTATTTGTAATAGGACAGTTCAAGGATTCAAGTTCTTAGCCAGACTAAATAAAGAAAGATAGAATAACTCTTTATTGTGCACAAAAATACATAAAAAATAAATACATCACTACATAGTATAAATCTTTTAAACGGATTTTGATGCGGTTTTTTCAATAGATAAAGTGTTTAAAGAGGAAGGTTTATATGTATATTTCATACCCTTGCGAAGCCGCTAGTTAAAAATAAAACTTCAAAACTTTGTGATACGAGTACACAAAGATGGTCTCATCGCCACTACAGCGATCTCTTCCAGGCAACATTATATTTAAGAGATATAATCAAAGAAATGTCACACGATGGTGCTCGTAATACACGAGAAACATATATAACACACAAAATATCAATTGGAATAAAATTATTTTAGGACAACTAAAAAAATGAACCGATTAGATTAGCCAAGGTATTTTTATTTTAGCACTTGACCTGTGATTGGGTCAAATTTCTATAAACTAACGGGTAAAAAAGGAATTAAAAACTTCGCCACGGGACTTGAATTCTCAGTAGCTCAAATGGTTACAGCATTCGTCGGCTTGAGACAAAAGGTGACAGTTTCAAATCCTGGCTGGGGTACTTTTTCTTTCTTTAAAATTTATAGATTAACTAAGTCAGATTGAACGTAGAACGTGGCGTTTAACCATAATATTTTTTAAAGAAATTGATGTTTGGGGCTTTCTTGACTTCTACATGGAGCAAGTTCCAAAGATTTGAGCTAATGAGCTAATTGCTTTCAATATTAGCTTTTTTCGTCTGAGCTGATGCCATTCAAAATTGATAATTTAAATAATTTGCAAGTGTTGCAGTGAGATACTAACAACCCCCGTTAGTGTCTCACTGCAACACTTGCAAATTATTAACAATTATTAAATAATTAACAAGGGACAGAAAAAAATTGTTGAATTGTTGAGTTGATTGAAGAGCCTAAAATGTACTAAGTGTTCCAGTTCACAGGTTAGGGTAGTTGGTAAATTTACTCTAGCTCGAGGCCTAACATCCCGGCTTTAAGTTGGCAACGCACCATTACCACCTTTGGTATCCCTAGGTGGCGTGAATTTCTTACCATCAGGAAATCCGTCTACTAGTTGGCTTTCCACCTCCTGAACCTCCTGGTTTTATGTAGATAATAATCAAATCTAATAATTAATTGAAATTAATGAAATGATTTAAAGTTATGTACTTCAAAATTAATAATCGTCACATTTCAAAATCAAAAAAAACTAATCCAAAATCAAAAATAACTAATTCATAATAAATAATAATATCAAAACAATATATAAATTTTTAGGTTTAGTAGAAACTTTCGCTGTTTGATTATGTTACAATTTTAATCTTATAATAGTAAATTCACTTTTCATGATTAATTAAATCATTATATTTTAAGTATTTAATTTTGCAAAGTTTTTTTTTTATAAGCTCAAATGTTATAATATTTAATACTATTTATTTATAACAAATATCATATGAAATTAAGATTGTTGTATGTAATAAATTACAATATTGTACATTTTTGCATCGATCGATTTAGGTATGGTTTGGTTAGGTTAGGTTAGAACATGAAGGGGGAGATTGTCAGGGAGTGGGCTGAGCCTATTAAACAGGGGCTCGGCTCACACGTGCGTTAGGTGGAACGGGGGGTCCGTCGTTGACCTCTCGTTCGCCAGTCCGGCCCTGGCAGTCCTAGTCCGAGCCTGGAGGGTGGAGTCGGAGGTGGAGACCCTGTCGGACCACAAATACGTCCGACTTGAGGTCTCCACTTCCGATCGTCCGGGAGGGAGGGCAGCGCCGAGGAGCTTCCGGCGCTGGGCCATCGCCCGTCTCGACCCAGCGATCGCCGAGGAGGCGGCGATTGTCCAAGCCTGGGTCGCCACGCCCGCCCGCACGACGGTGGACGTCGACGCCGCGGCTGCCAGCTTCCGAGCGGCCCTGACGGCGGTGTGCGACGCAGCAATGCCTCACGATGCGCGCCGCCCGGGCCGCCGGGAGGTGTACTGGTGGAGCTCGGAGCTCGCTGATCTCCGAGCCGCCTGCGCCGCGGCACGACGGCCGTACACCCGCCTCAGACGAAGGAGGCGGGGCCGTGCGGATGGAGAGCTCTCCGCCTCAGAGCTGGAGGCCGAGCGCCTGCTGTACGACGCGTATCGCGAAGCGAGGCGCGCCCTGCAGCGGGCGATCGGTGAGGCGAAGAGCCGGGCGTGGGGGAGGCGCTAGAGAGGCTTGACCGGGATCCGTGGGGACGCCCGTATCGCTCCGTTCGGAAAAAAATCCGGACGGAGGCGTCCCCCACAGGGTCGATGGATCCCGGGCTCCTGGGCAGGGTGCTAGGGGTTCTGTTCCCCGAGGCACCGCCCCAGTTTGCGCCTCCGGCGATGGCGGTCCCCGCCACAAGGCTAGGCGGGGAAGCGCTCGACCCGGCCTCCATCTCGCCGGTGTCAGAAGAGGAGATGGAGGCCGCTGTCGACCGCTTACGGGGCAAGAGGACGGGGCCGGGCCCAGACGGGGTCCCGGGGTGAATCCTGGACATCGCCCTGGGACCACTTGAGCCACGGCTTCGGGGGCTCTTCGACGCCTGTCTTGCGTCGAGGAGATTCCCGACGCTGTGGAAGGAAGGCCGGCTGTGCCTCCTGAGGAAGGAGAATCGACCATCTGATTCTCCTTCAGGTTACAGGCCCATCGTCCTGCTGGACGACGTCGGGAAGCTGCTCGAGCGCGTGGTGGCGATCCGAATCGTCCGGCACCTCGAGGGGACGGGGCCTAACCTGTCGGAGACACAGTACGGGTTCAGGGCGGGGCGTTCCTGTCTGGACGCCCTGCTCTGGCTCAAGGCCTGGACGCAGGAGTCGGTTCGCGAAGGCGACAAGGCGTTGGCGGTCTCTCTCGACATCGCCAATGCCTTCAACAGCCTCCCGCACGGAACAATACAGGAGGCGCTCCGCTACCATGGGGTGCCCCTGTATCTGCGGGAGCTGTTGGCCGAATACCTCCGGGACCGCGAGGTCCTGGTGGAAGGACGCGAAGGCATCGTTCGCCGTCGTGTCACCTGCGGGGTCCCACAGGGGTCCGTTCTGGGCCCACTCCTGTGGGACATCTGCTACGACTGGGTCCTCCGCGGCGCGCTGCCCAACAACCTCCAGGTAGCGTGCTACGCGGACAACACACTGGTCGTAGCCAGGGAGAGGGACCTGGGTGAGACGTTGCGACTGGCGGAGGTGGGAACAACCATCGTCGTCGGCCGCATACGCTCCCTGGGTCTGGAGGTGAACCTCCGCAAGACCGAGGCCCTATTGTTCCATGGGCCTCGGGGGGGACCCCCTCCAGGTACGCGGGTGGTACTGGACGGGGTCCGGGTCCGGGTTGGGACCCAGATGAAGTACCTGGGTCTCATCCTGGACGGGAGGTGGACTTTCGGGGCACATTTTGTCCGGCTTGCCCCGAGAGTCCTGGGAGCCGCCGCTGCATTGGGGAGGCTGCTGCCCAACGTGGGAGGCCCGAGTGCCATCTGCCGGCGGCTGTACTCCGGCGTCGTACGGAGTATGGCCCTGTACGGGGCACCTGTCTGGGCGGACGCCCTCGGTCGCGCCAACAACACCCTGCTGCGACGTCCGCAGCGGGTCATCGCGACCAGGGCAATACGCGGATACCGGACGGTGTCCTGGACGGCGGCATGCGTCTTCGCGGGAGACCCGCCCTGGGAGCTCCTTGCCGACATATACCTCGCGGTATCGTCGGCGAGAGCGTGCAGGGAGCCCCTGGCGTAGGAGGACGTGAGGCGCATGCAGAGGCAGGCGTGGGAGACTACGTTGGAGCGGTGGAAGGAGGACCTAGCCCCACCTGTCCCTGGACAGGCGACGGTGGAGGCTATCCGACCGGTCCTCCGAGGGTGGTTGCAGCGGCGGTTCGGGTCGCTGACGTTCCGACTTGTGCAGGTGCTTTCCGGGCACGGATGCTTCGGGAAATATCTGCACAAGATCGCGAGACGGGAGGCGACCCCCGCCTGCCATGAGTGCGGGGCGCCAAAAGATACGGCGTCCCACACGCTGGGAGAGTGCGTCGCCTTCGAGCAACAGCGGCGTACTCTCTCAGCGATCGTAGGAGAGGACCTCTCGCTGCCGAGCGTGGTCAACGCCATGCTCGGTAGTGACAGGTCCTTGCAGGCGGTGGTCTCCTTTTGCGAAGACGTAATGACGCAAAAGGAGACCGCGGAGCGGGCCCGGGAGGACGATCCTAACACGGGCCCGCTCCGGCGCAGGCGGACCGGGGGCGCGAGAAGGCGGTTCATCCGCCTTCAGAGTGCTTCCGATGCGGGGCTGCCGGGGGGAGTCGGGGGACTTCCTCTGGCCAGCACGGCCTCGCACGCCTGGGGGGCGACTCCAATGGCCGGAGTCGCTCCTCTTTCAGCGCGGGAGGAGGTACGGTGAGGACCGGGCCGTAGCCGCGGAGCGAGATGGTGAATGCCAACGCGACCCCATCTCGCTCCGTGCCGGGCGGCAGGAAGGTCATCGTGTGATTTTTAGTCGGTTCGAGTCCGACATAACCCGCTGCTCTCTCCCGAGAGCGGTGGGTATCCGGGGGGATTTTCCAAACGTAAAAAAAAAAAGGTTAGAACATGAAAGACAATGCGTGAGCCGAGCGAGCGAAGCGAGCGTGCCGCGGTCGCGGCCGGCGAAGTGGCAGAAAGCTTTTTTGAACAAAGGCGTTAGGTTAAATTTGAACGGCGATTGTTGACGGCATTTGCGACTTTGGCCGTATAAAGAGGTACTAGTTACTAGATACATTTTACTGAAAATACAAATTGCAACTACTAATTCAAATACTAATTGTTGTAAGGCATTTAAATATTCTGTTGAATAATATTATTGCAATTAATAAAATGGATAACAATACGTATGGTACTCGCATCATTATGGAAACTAATTTTAGGGCAAAGAAGAGTATGTCACAAGTATATTATGGTCAACAAAACATTCGGGGACATAAAAATTCGGGCAAATGAAATTTTGGCATTTCAATGTAAGGCGTATATTCTTCGGGAAAACAACAGACAACCCTCATGTGAAGATAACTGATTCGCGAATTAATGTATCCATATGAAACAACCTTACATACGTGAGACATTACCCTTCTGCAGTGGTATAAAAAATTTAATATTTTATGTAGCCCACACACAGCTCGTTTCTCGTCAGCTCTTAAAATTGGAAACTTAATTACCTCGTTAAATTGAAGTACTGTTTATGATTTACTAATGTAAAAGAAGCGCAAAAAACATGCCCTTATTAAAATACTCATACGTTTACAGGATTTCAACCAGTGTCTTCCCAAAAGCTATATGCCGTTACTGTATCTATCAAAAACCTCATTTTTAATTACACAGTAATAAAAAGTTTTCAGAAAAATAATGTAACGCTACAAAAAAATCTATGGTGGGCCATGCATGCGCCCATAGAGAAATCTATTTCCTGCAATTTTAAATATAACATATCTTTAAGTCTGAAAATGGCTTTATCTGCAAAAGAGGTATAATTATCTTTAAATAACAAAGTCAGTGTAGACTCTTGAAATTCCAGATACTTGTAAAAATATGATTTATTGGTATGAATTTTTCGTAAAACAGATTTTCCAATATTTTTATATTTCCATTATTTTTTTGACCGCCTGTTTGGTCGAGTAAGTACACCGACCAACCGAGAGGCTCGGGATGTCTGCATTCCCGGGTCTGGGTGTTTATTAAATTTGTTCTGGTATCTATTTATTTTATTTCTATGTATATGTGTATTTCTATGTACCTATTGGAATCGTTGACAAACACCCATAACACAAGCATATAATTTGCTTACTTTGAGGTTAGATTCAATTTGTGTAACTTGTCCAGGGATATTTATTATTTATTACTATTATTATTATTAAAATGACAAAATTTTGTACCTATATGAAAATATACACGAGTACATGTCTATATTATGCATACTAGCCCTGCAGGGTAAAATTTATACTTACGCAGTATCGAAAGACTTCATTAGCTAAAAGCAATCTGCGATTCGTCTAGTTGACGTTTAACTGCTGCTGGATCACCCGCTGATTTATTTTTGGAGAAATTAAATTTTTACTGTATTTTTAATTGCTTCCTCCAATGGATGCTCGTAAACCAACAGTGGAGTTGTTTGAAACAAAATGGCGGATCTGACATTTAGTGGGGCTGTCATTGACAATTATCTCGAGGATGGAAAGTAAATAAACAAATCGTTAAAGTTCACCTCTCGGGACGGTTCTTAAAGTAACTAACCTAATACATTCGAATTGACAAAGTTTCATAAAAATCCAGACATTACTATTTTGAAAATTTTAATATTTCTCAAAAAAAAAAAACAACTCAGTTTAAATACTATGAAGTTTGGACCATTATGCTTTTCGAAGATATCACGTAATGAAAAATTGTAAATGAACTAGCTATTGTCCGTGATTTCGTTCATGTATTAAAGTGACTTTTCGTGGTTAGTCAAAACGAAATATTTCGGCACAATAAACGGTATACTAAATGTCGACCCCCGCCAAAAGCTTCTACTAAACAACATTTGTTGAAAATTCGTTTAGCAGTTTTTGCGTGAAAGTGAACAGACAAGCATACAAAAAATACACAACATTTATTGTTTTGAAAAATATTTCATGTACAGATTTAGTTTCGCTAGGTACTGTTTTATTATATAGAGGTATAGGTTAAAAACTAACATTGATTTGATAACATGGCGTATTTTTAATGTGTTTCCTCCATGTATAAGTCATCCGTAGTCACTTCCAATGATATAGCTTGCTGGAAATCTAACGAAAATTTTGTTTAATTTTGTACATGCTAATGGCATTATTATTATGAGTTTCATAAATAACCAGTAATATTTACAAATTTAATTATACTTTTGCTATCTGTCACCTACCCAAGCCTTGACGGTCGAAATATCAGAGTAGATGTATAATTGGCTGTGAAGTTTTTATAAACTGACGTTTGGCCATATCTGGAATCATTGGGTTTTTTAGTCATATAATTTCATGAAAATATTGACGACATGAAAAATATTCTAATCATACTGATATTATAAAGAGGAAAACTTTGTTTGTTTGTTTGTTTGGTTGTAATGAATAGGTTCAAAAACTACTGGACCGATTTCGACTGAAAATTCTTTCACCATTTGAAAGCTACATTATCCACGAGTGACATAGGGTTTGTTTCATCCAAATCGGTAAAGTAGAAGCCAAGTTACGCAGGCGAAGCTGCGTGAAACTGCCAGTAGAATATGTTATTATTTCTAAAAGAGGTTAAATATATTGAAGTTTTTACCAAAATTAGCATAGTTACTAATTTAATACCTAAATTTCATCAGAGGTGTTCAAAATTGTAAGCAATACTCAGTACATACCTAGACAATCACATAAAAAAAATCGGTGATTAAAATCATTTTTGGTGTAGGAGACTATGTTACTATTTAGGTGAAATGACAAAACATACTATAATATTGAATAACAAAAGTCTTTTGAATCACATTGTTTTTCGTGGAGATATTTTTTGTAAGATTACTTATGAAAACAAGAGTTTTTTTTAAATAAAAAATAGTAGAGCTATAAAAAAATCTAATTGCAGCTTATCTTTATCTACCTTAAATACCTAAATATAGGATAACTTATACAGGCCTACACACTTACTTATACAGGTATACTTATATCTACCTTATACAGAAAATGAATAGAATAAGATAACAGTTCATTTCATGAAATATCTTTACATACTCGTGCATTTCCAAGCGTTACCGTCCCTATACTTGCATCTAACTTCCTTCACATAATGGACACTTATTCTCTTAATTTTTTTGTAATGAAGACAAACCCACCTTTTAAAACCAAAATTTGATGATAAAAATACAAGATCGTACAGGATTAAAAGACGATGGGCGCGATTGAGCGCAGGATCAACTCGAAACGAAGGATCCGAAGATTGCAAAAGATTTCAAAACTGAGAATTCGGTTAAGGCACAACAATTGAGATTAGCGAGATTATCAGAGCTCCGGTTTGAGTTAATTAAACATGAAATTCAATTAATAGAGGACGAACGAGTTATCGCGCACCAAATAAAGGGCAGATCCCTTCTTCTAATTAAAATGTATTGCTTTATTTTACTCATTTTCTACTTACAATGACATCGCGCGAGCGAATTCAACTTTTTAATCTTTTCGGCATCTTACTTCGCTTTTGGTATTAGCTTTTGTTTATTCAAAACTAGACTTTATTACTTATCTTTAGAGTAGTATTTTGAGTGTCTGGTTAGTGAAGTAAGAAAATTGAGTGTATCCAGGTTCGCGGGAATAACAAGTCGGTATCGTTGGAAGTCACAAAGAGGTATTTGCGGCGACTTAAGGCTGAACATTAGTTTTTAAGGGTCTTATTTCACTGTGCGCTATTAAGACGGGACTCTTTGATAGAATTAGCCAGGACAATCAAAATAATCGCCTTTGTTAGTAAAGAAGTGCAGATAATTTTGTAATTACTATCGAACAGTGATCTTTTCTATGGTAACTTTTATTTTTTCTGGAATTAAAGATATTTTTCACTGTCACTTTCATGTAAAATAAAAAAGATAAAACTAAACACATTTTTACGAAAAAAATAAAAACATTTAAAACAATTTAAAATTAAATTAGAATGTTTTATGTAACATCCTATCCTATCTTAATAATATTAAATGCGAAAGTTTGTCTGCTTGTTTGTTTGTTACTCCTTCAGGGTGAAACCACTAAACCGATTTTAATGGAATTTGGTTACCTACACATAACATAGAAAGTAACTTGGATTAACTCATAGGATAGTTTTTTTCCGAAACAAAGTTTCTGTGGGACCACGCGGGCAACGCGGCGGGCAACAGCTAGTTAAATATAATTATTTTTTAAGCAAAAAGTGCAATCTCTTTTAAATTTATGTCTATTTATGCTATATGTACATGATTTCCAGGGTAATAAATATCAAAGAAGCAGATGAATTTCCTAATGCCAGGAACTACAGACATCTTAGACACCAAACATGATAATTAAGAATGAATCTGAAGTTTGGATATAAAATAATTAAAGCTAAGACACAGAAGTGACATGAATAAATAAGGTCAATGCGAGGTAGTTTCTATAATATTAAATGCAAAAATGTATCTCCAGACCTCCCGCCAGCCGACACTCTCGCAAGGAGAGTCCCGCTGCGTCTCTATGTCCTTGTGCCGACATTACAAGCTACAATATGACCTCTGACATTTTCACAGGAAATGTTTTCATTTGTTTAGTCTCTTTTTAAATTAAATATGGCTTTGAACTATTTTTATCTAGCTGACGTCTGCATAGAAAACACTGTAACAGTATATTGCGACTGGTACAAGTTGTAATATTCAAACATAATTACTTGCTCGTATATTCACACTTCTTGGGTGCTGTAAGTAGGTATTTAATTATTTCATAATACATTACTGTTAACTATATACTTAGCTTCATCTTATGTACTGAAAATGAATCTACTTCTGGTATGAGCATGGTATCACGCCTGAAAGGGTCGATCAATTTTGCTGTTTTTTTGTTGTGTTAGTTATTGTTAGGATAAGGTTCTAAATAAACGCGAAAAAATTGGAAAACTGCAGGAAAAAATAGGTAGAACAATGCTTAAATCCACATCCTGCTAATGTCTAGCGATAAGAAGTTCACCATCGGCTAGTCTTAACAAAACTGAACATTTTCCTTAGCCATCGTATAAGTACGATATAATTTCGTTTATTATTTTTTTTTGTTTTGTTAGTTATTGTCTGAGGAAGGCTCATACGAAAAAAAAATTTAATATTCATATTAAAGAACCTCTATCGGGTCTACTAGTCTATATCTATAAAAACGAATCTCTACTGAAAAAAACTGTGTTTATCGAAACATTGGAAGATTTAAGAATTAAATATTCATTTGTTAAGAGAGGGAATCGTTGAATTGTAGTTAATTACAAAGTATCTTCACGCCCATATCCCCGAAGAGATAGGCAGAGGCACAACCAGGGTACCCACGACTAACCGAAGATACTAAGTCCCACAATGTGATAGGTGGCAAGCCTATCGCCAACCGGCACATATCCTATCCCGAGCAACATTTTTTTTTTTAATTAGAAATTTGGAAAATGTCAATTTTCTTTTGTTGCCCGACCCGGGATTTGAACCCAGGACCTCACGTAGTCAAGTTCAACAACTGAACCGCTAGACCACAGAGGCGAGGCGAGAGGAGAGGAGAGTTAATTACATTATTTTAAAAGTTTTGTTTTAGTTTTGTACTGTAAGCTTAAACTTTCACATAACAAAATTTTCTTTGGTTTTTCTCTAACAGTTAGCTCCATAAAAGTATGAAGCCAAAAGTATAAAATTTTCTTTATTCAGTCTTTACAAAGCATGACAATAACTTTTAAATAACTTATCTAGCGAAGGCTCAGCGAGTATATTACTAAAGACACTAGAGACTCCATTCTAGAGCGTCTAATAGCTCTAGAAACTACGGTCCCGTTCCAAGTAATTATTAAAACAAAAGATTACATCAAATATATAGCGGCGAGATCCAACACCGTGTCGCCATGACTCATCTGACGTCCACAGCGCCATCTTTAATGCAATAAAGGTCGCTAACAGTCACTGTGAAAGAAAACCAAATTGCCCGTACCGACCTAACTGGCTCTTGAAAGCTTAAGCAAACCAATTTAGCAAGATCCGTCACGTCTAAGTAGTGTTTCTAGTTTGAGGGCCAATCTGGGTGAGACAAGGGGGTCGGGAGGGTCAAGGGTGGGTGGTGTAGGCAGTAACAATTATAAATAAGTAGGTTGGAGCAATAACGGTTGCGACGTGCATTATATCAAGCAAACTGCCTGCGATGCACCACCACCTAAGAGACACTTGCCATAGATTATATTATATGCAGACACATTTGTACCCAAAACTAAATAATGTTATGTTTTGAGAAAAAACTAAATTAATTGTTTTCTAATAATTTGCATAGAAACTATGTTTATATAATAGCCCCTAAATAATAGGAGTCCTACTGGATAAAAAGTGGAAAATATTATGATGACTATTTGAAAGACGAATCTGCTTTGATTCGTCCTAAGGCAATCTAAAATCATAAAAACATTTGTGCACATTATTTTCAAGCAGTTGAAAATGAGTTGTTAAGTAAAAAAAATAAGTATTTTGTGGGTAAGTAAATAAACCTACAAAAGAAAATATCTAAAGTATAAATTCTAAAAAGCGAAGAAGTAGCTGTATCTGTGGTAATTCGTAGTAGTAAACGTTTGAAACATTATACTATGGAAAACAACTAAGACTCATTTGAAGCCAGTACATATTTTTGTAATAGTTATATTAGCTTGCGTATTAACAAAAAGTATTGAACTAATGTCGACCGAATTTGTACTACTTGAAAGCTGAGAATAGAGAGAGAAGTATATTTGTCATAAAAACTACACCTAGATGTACTCGTAGTAGTCGTAGTACTCGTCTGAAAGCGCATGCACCTTTCCCTCAAGTTTATAACTAAACTAAGCCTTTACCATGAGTTGGAATAAATTACGTTCGGTAAGTTATGTGTCTATACACGATTACACAATCGGTCTAAAAAAGTGTTTATCTTAGTTACCAATAGAGGCGCTGTGCAAAGTTTTCATACAAATAATTTACGAAGACGGTAAATTATTAAACTTGACAAGCCGTAAACTCACAGTAAAGGCTCAGCTAAATGGTTAGAAAATCAAGTTTTCTTTTATAACAGTTCTCAGTAATAGCGTAATCAATAAAATCAAAAAATAGTTAAGGGTAATGTCAAGCCCAGTCTAGCAAAAGCAGAATTTTTAATTGAAGTAAAGAACAGACAAACATAAACCAAGTGCCACATCTGAACAAAGCTTCCTCGTATAATCTTTGCATACAAAACTCATAGGCCATTCATAACAGCGCCGCGATGCTGGTACTAGCAGACGTTTTTATTTTCCAACAACGAGACAAATATAAAAACACCACTCAAATATCAAATAAACAGCGCTTTAAAACGCAGTTCTGTCGCTTCGTCCCGTATTAGGTAGTTAACATTTGCATTTGATATTTTCAGCCGTGATATGGTGAATATTGTTTACAGCCAATACTAAAATTCCATTTTAACTATCTAAACTAGTACGAGTATAAAGTATGGTAACGCGTTGGATATGCTACTTTTTGGTGGGGTTTTGACTGTGTTCGTAGTAAAAGAGCAATGAAAGCGAAACTTTTGTTTATAATTTCAATTTCTATGCTAATAATTTGAACGAAGATCAAAGTAATTAAAAATAACTATTTATCGTTATCATGTTTCTCTTTTTTAACTTTTTATTTTTTCTCCTTCTTATGTGTTTCCAAGGAATAGTATATTTTTTGTAAAGTTTTAACAAAAAATATCGTTTTTTGCAATTAAACTTTTTTTACTTATAAACTTTTACTAACAAAATTTGTTACCCGATTGCTCGGCCATTTAACGAACAAAATTTGTAAATGGTAAAGTTGAGGTATTTGAAAATGTATACAATGTTAAACATCACTCAAATACCAGTCGTCAGATAATAATAATAAATATTATAGAAAAACCTCGAAATTATGACCTACCCTTCTAAAAAGAATTGATCAACTCGTGGCTTTGTTTGGAGTTTTGCTGAAAGAGATATTTTTAACATAAATATTTTTTATTAATTTTTAACATAAACATAACATTATGCATAATATTTACTATTTGTCAAGTTAAAATTTGTATCATATTACCCGATTTAACAACATTGAGCTAAAATAATTCAAAATTAGTCATTACTCGTCAAAGAAAGTCATTTCAGGGTCTTGTGTAAAGCGGTGTCCTCCTTATTAATTTAGTGAAATTTGGCGGGAACGAGGAAATACACGGTACACTACTTTATTGACCGCTTCACTTGAGCTCTTGAACATTCGAAGAATAAATGAACAAAATTGGAAAAAATGTCACCAAAATTGATTAACTTGAATATACACGAAAATCTTATACCAGACTATTAACTACTAATAACACTTATATCACACGATACCCTGTGTTGGTCCGGGCTCATTTACAGAATAGACCTTCCTGCCAGGCAACTCGTAAAAGGCGAGCATAGTTGGTAAGACTATGCTTGCTACTCGTCACTAACACTGTGATAACTGACTAGGTGATAGAGTTTCGAAGAGACTCATCCGGATAGGTATCGCTGCCTTACCTATTCCTGCCGCCTGTGATTACCATTAACGTGTTTCGGGTCGATGGATAAGGTAGACGGTAAACTTACTTTTGCTCGAGGTCTAACATCCTGGTTTCAGGTTAGCAACGCACCGTTACAACCTTTGGTGTCCCTAGGTGCCGTGACTTTTTCAGGAAATCCAGACGGATTTGCTTGTTTGCCTTCCAATATCATAAAAAAAATATTCAATAATTACAAAAACCTATGGCCATCTTTTTTGTCAACGGCGCCAAAACTCGAAACAATTTATTTTTATCAATTTTTATCAGTATTTAAATAACTTATTTTTACCAGTTTTATCAACTTTTGTAAGCTCCACGATATATTGCTCATTGAATATAATTATATCTATTTTCAACCGACGAAAAAAGGAGGAGGTTCTCAATTTGATCCGTACGTTGTTTTTTTTGTTTGTATGTTTCGCGATTATTCCGGTATTTGTCGACGGATTTTCAAAACTATTTTTTTATTGAAAGCCTATACTCCCGCGGTGGTCCTACTATAATTTGGTCCAGGTCTACATTAGCATTCATGAGAAAACCACATATGTTCTAAATTTGAAGTCGGTTTTTTGCAGTTTCACTGTGTTTAAATTATAGGTATTTAAATTTCCATTAGATATTTTCGGTGAGAGTTATACGTGGTAGTTCCAGATTTATGTGGCCGCGCGTCGCACGCCCCCTGACGTCTCTTTGTTGCAAACCGTGTCTGTGTATTTATGGCCTCATTTATACAATACCCAATTCAGGATATTTCAGTGAGCTTGGCTTATACGCTTGAATCCAAATCCGTTTATAATAGTTACATCTATTAACATCCATTTATATAATTAAACTCCCGGAAAATGGTAAGTTTTTTACCAAAATTTTCAAATATAACAACATTATTACTTACAAAATTTTTTCGTTAAATGGCCGAGCAATCGGAGCTTACAAAAGTTAATAAAACTGGTAAATTATTTCAAGAGTTTTAGCGCGATTGACAAAAAAGATGGCCGTATTTTTAGAATAGAATTTGAAATTAGAAGAAAAAAGTTTCACTTTTCATTCCTCTTTAACTACAAACCCCACCAAAAGTGGCATATCCAACGCGTTACCATACTTTATACTGGTTACATGTTTAAGCATCTGTGTGTGACTGAAGGTAGCGTCACATCTCCTAAACAAAATTGACGGATTTCAGTGCGGATTTTTCGTTTGAAAGCTGACTTGATCGAGATGGTTCTTAGGTGCATTACAGAAAGGTTTTATGGGAGGTTTTATTTTTTTTTATTAAATTATGTATGTTACTAGGTGGTAGAGTTTCGCAGCAACACGCCCGGATTGATACCACAGCCCTATCTATTCATGCCGCCAAAACGTGAGCGCTAGCCGCAGCTACTGTGGCAAGATTAGGTACGGCGGTGATACCAATCCGGGCGAGCCGCTGGGAAACTCTACCACCTAGTTAGATATCACGGTGTAAATTAGCTTATGCTCGCCTTTTACAAGCTGTCTGGCAGGAAGGCAGATGGTCTATTATGCAAAGGAGCCCGGACCAACACGGGGGAGTAATTAATATTATTCAGCATTTTTTGTAGCGCTAATTATTTGTAAAGACAACGATCAATTATCATCCCTCACCAAAAAACAACAATACTTTATAAGCAAACTAAGACAATGGACAAGAATTTTTCAGCCACAATATCTCCCCCATCAGCTTGGTGACGATGACAATCATATCGTCAAACTTCCCAGTTCCAACAGTTGAGAGAGATTAAATGTGAAAAATGTCCGCCGCCGCCTCACAAACAAAACATTACTAATTGCCACTTCTTTTATTGCAACCGTTTGAAATATTACCACGACACCGAGGCTAGGGTAACCATGTTTATAGAAATCATAAGACATGAGAATATTTCGTTGTGATATTACGTACAATCAATTTCAATAACGCATCTAAAGTAAGAGATAGGCCTACTAGTGTTTTTTTTTATCTAAGACATTTTTAAAAAATAATAAAAAAACAAGTACCTTCACGCCCATATCCCCGAAGAAGTAAGCAGAGGCACAACCAGGGCACCCACGTTCCACTACGTACTAAGTCCCATAATGTGATAGGTGGCAAGCCTATCGCCAACCGGGCACGTTTCCAGTCCCAACCAATATTTTTTTTTTAGAAAATCGGAAAAATTCAATTTTATTTTTGTTTTCCGACCCGGGATTCGAACCCGAGACCTCATGCAGTCAAGTCCAACACCCGTACCGCTCGACCGCAGAGGCGACTAATAATAATAAGAATAATGAGGCGAAGAATAATAAGAATTGAGAAATAACAGTGGTTGCTGATTTTCTGATCTTAAATAGTCCCATCTCTTATCACAGGTCATAGAAATTAGCCGTTATTCTGTTCTATCTATAACTGTTTCATTCGCATTTTAATTTTCCTGTAACTAGTCATTATTTATTGTTCAATTACAAACATTGAATGACCTTTTTTCTGAGTACAAAAATTAGATATTTCCTGTTGTATCTACACATTTTACATTTTAACAGTAATATCAAACAATTAAAATCAGCGAGGACAATATTTTATAATTATTTTAGTAATTGAAACTTCGTGTAATAAAAATACTGGAAAAAATGTATTACATTCGTGTACTAGTTAGCATAAGAACACATTTTAATATTTAAAAAATGCGTTTTACGTGTATGACAATTTGTTTCTTTAAATTTAGATACCTAAAGTTTCAAAATATTTAATTTAAAACTTATGATATTGTTGATTTCAAAATATTAATTTCGTAGTTTTATTCGTCGTAAATTGTGAATTTCCATTTACAATGCAATGTATGTTATATGTATAATCGATTACGATTTTGAACTTTGAATATTCTTTGCTGTTAGGAGATTTGTCTGTCTATTTGCCTTTCAATATTAAAAAAAATATGGTAACCCTACACATTGTAGTCGATATCGTTTCTTGAAAAATGTCCGAGAAAACACCTCCCTTGTTGAGTTAAGCCCCGGATAAGCAAAGGATTAGGGATGAGTAATTCCCGACCACAAACAAGAAACAAACAACGAAAAAAATACAAACGCCGTCCTGTTATTGCTTAATCACTTCTTATTGCCCCCATAGAGAACAGAAGAAAAATCACAGATTAACAATTTGGTCTTAAGCTTCAATTTTGCATAGCAGTCTTAACAAATTTATTTTTTATACCAATACCAACTTTACATGTTATAAAATCGTAAAAGAGCTGAATACATAAGATGTAACTATTTCAAAAAAGTATACTCAGGACCATATAACCAAATATAAAGGCAGAGACACAACCATTCACTACTAGCCGAAGACACTAGGTTCCACTATGTGAAGGTGACAAGCATATTGTCAACCGGGCACATATCTAATACCGGGCAACATTATTTTACAAGAAAACGTACTTTCTCTTTCTAGAACTTTAGAAGAAAAAAACGTAGCAACAACTAAAAAACTTGTTTAGTATTAGTATTTGTTGAAGCTTGACACAATTTTCCGTCATACAAACGGACAAAACATTTCGAGTCGTAGAAATACGCTATAAATTATCCTATTTAGGTTCATGGAATAACTAAAATGGTCTCTGAAGTCTAGCTGGCAGGCGTCAGTCCGGCAGTAAAAAAAAATTCGGTTTAAATTTTCTAGCACAAAATAACATTGACCGGCGATTGCAATAAACTTGCCACCTATCACTTTGTGCGACGTGTTTTGGGCCAATCATGGGTGTCTAGGTTGTGCCTCTGCCTACCTTTTAAGAGATATAGACGAGAAGATACTACTGAGACTAAAAATATTAAAATTATGGGTTGTTGAATAAGTATGAATGAGACTACATGAGAAGGCACCAAACAAACCTTTAAAAATATTCGAATCGGAAAATCGGTAATACTATTAAAATCTGTAACGATAATAGTTGAATTTAGAACCGCCTCCTTTTGAAGTAGGTTAAAAACGACTTCAAATTAATGTAACAGAGTGGTGGGATTATTTCAACAGTGTACATAAACTATAACCATTCTGTAGTGTTGAACAGTCGCAAACTCCGCGTAATTCCCCCGGGTAACGGCGTAACTTAGACAATAACCGGATCAGGGAGTCAAGGTGAGGAAGGTTACGGGCAAACACCGGGATGGATATTAAGATACAGCTTTATGGTAGTTTAGGGGACTCACCATTGAAACTAATGCCTTTTGAATACCATTACTTATAGTTACGTATGTGTTGTTGAGATTAGTATGTGATGTTCGTGTATTTCGTCTTAATACTACCGTTAATATAATATAATTTTATTAGGTGGCACCATCGCCTTACCTGTTCCTGCCACCATAACGTTAGTGTCTGCCATTGACATGTTCCGGTTCGAAGGGTACGGTAGCCGGTAAACTTGCTTTTGCTCGAGGCATAACATCCTGGGCTCAGGTTGGCAACGCACCACTACCACCTTTGGTGCCTCTAGGCGCCGTGAATTTCTTACCACCAGGATATCCGTCTGCTAATTTGCCTTCCAAAACAATAAAAAAATGTTTTTCATTTTTACATGAAGAAATTAATAAAGTTCTCTATTCGACGTGTATATATATATTTTTTTGAATTACTAATTTGTTACTAAGCTTGCGATTTTTACATCAGCAGAGTGCTTAGCCCGATATATATTTATATGTTAGACCAAGCATAATGTTCTATAAATGAGTCAGATTTAGATATGTTTTTTAATGATATATTATAAGTTATAGCTCTAAGTTAATTCTAAACTAATTATACAGCAATTGATTAATCGTTAGAAAGTTATATTAAGTAATACGAATTTAACTGTTTTCCTAGATTTAAAATAGTACCTAATTAAAAACGATTTTGTACACTTTTACTGAGATTAAATTAAGTTAGTTTGTTTTTTTTTTTTAATTTTGTTTATACTGTTTGAACAGTACTTATCATGGATTAAAACAAAAGAATTCAGAAAAAAACTGTGTTAGTGGTATTGTAAGACACAAATCCTTAAGTTTGACAACTCAAAGTAAATTTTAATAGCTGTTATTTCATAATTTTCTGCCAAATTGACAGTGTAAGTATAGAAATATTTCTAATATGAATCTATACCTAGGCTACTAGGTACTGGATGTTACTTTCCCAACAAAGACCTGATGTCATTTCTAAATATTGCTGGCTCTCTCTAATGAACCGGCCTCTCTTTCAATGAGTCTTGTAAAGTCAATTAAAAAAGTCAAAATGAGAGAGAGGCCGGACATTAGAGAGAGTTACAAATATTTGGAAATTACATCAGTTCTTTGTTAGAAGTGTAACCTTCAGTACCTAATCTGTAGCTTCATGATTTTTAAATAAACAGTTGACGTTGATACTTAAGGATACGGTTTTTTTGCGGAAAATTAGATGATTATCAGGTTTTTTTTTTAGATTTTGAAACTGAAATGTGGAATTTTACCTTTCTTATACGAGTACACTTTAAATTATTTCATTAAAGTGGCTATAAATAAAAAGTATCTTTACGCCCATATCCCCGAAAAGGTAGGCAGAGGCACAACCGGGGCACCCACGACTAGCCGAAGGTACTAAGTCCCATAATGTGATAGGTGGCAAGCCTATCGCCAACCGGGCACATTTCCAATCCCGACCAACATTTTTTTTTAATTAGAAAATTGGAAAAATCCAATTTTCTGTTTGTTGGCCGACCCGGGATTCGAACCCGGGACCTCATGCAGTTAAGTCCAACACCCGGACCGCTAGACCACTGAGGCGATAGGATAAGGTTTTTTTTGCGGAAAATTAGATGATTATCAGGTTTTTTCATATTTTAAACTGAAATGTGGAATTTTACCTTTCTTATACGAGTACACTTTATATCATTTCATTAAAGTCGCTATATATAAATACATAATTAATTGGCTTTGATTGTCAACAAACAATTAACTTTTTTAAGATCTACAGATGTTGTACTATTTGGAAATTAATTTACTTATCTACGCTACATCTATATATATAAAAGAAAGTGGTGTTAGTTACACTATTTATAACTCAAGAACGGCTCAACCGATTAGGCTGAAAATTGGTGGAGAGGTAGCTTAGAACCAGGAGAAGGACATAGGATACATGGTATCCTGTTCGATTATGAGGAAACTGGGAAAAACAACATTTTAAATTTTCCCCATACAAACTGAACGGGCGGAACAAAGTTCGCGGGAATAGCTAGTTAAATTTAAAAAACAAACAGAGTTTTACATTTGTATTATTACTTATTACGGAATACTCATACTTCCTTACAGTATGACTTGTACCTTTTACCCCCGGACGACTGTAGTGAATTATTACGTGTTCAAATAAAAAGGGGGGCGACAACAAAAGGTTTTGATAAATTGATCCACTATTACTTTAAGATATCATACTATACTTTCCTATATACTATAAGATATAATATCTTTTTCTACGGACTGAAAAACAAACAAGTAGGCTTTTTGTCTGGTGGTTAAAAATCCTTCTTTTTAAATAGGTACACTACGCCTTTGTACATTAAATATGTCAATATTACAAGTGTGTCACATGTTACTTTTCCCATATCAATTGTTGATATTATGGAATTCCGGTAAAACTTTCCCATGTGTCGGTATCGATGTACTATGTAGATCAGCCCTTCCTACCTTTAGGGTTACTCTTGATGCTCGATCCATGCAATATTGGAAATTGGAATCGAGAACGTCAGTTTAGGTACTCTTGAATACAATACTTGCGATTTATAACATTATTACTAAAAGTAATCACGATAAAGATGAAAAACTTTTAGAACTTAAAATTAATCAAGCTTTGTGCGATATGGAGCTATGGCTTGATAAAAATAATCTCTGTCTTAACGTCTCAAAAACCAAATGCATTCAATTCCGAAACAGAAAAATGAAAAAATACAATATACAAACGAGGCACAAAAATACGGCGATAGAACAAATTAATACCATATCATTTTTGGGTATAAGTTTGGACGAATTTTGTACCTGGGTTCCACATGTACAAAATGTATGCAATAAAATCAGTCGCTTCGTATATGTTTTGTATAGACTTGGTAGAATAGCAGACAAAAGTACAGCATTATTAGCTTATTACGGATATGTAGAAGCAGTTTTAAGGTATGGAATAGTTACATGGGGAAATTGTAATGAAATATCAATGGCTTTCATTATTCAGAAACGCTGTATTTGTGCTATTTTGGGTGCTGCTCCTCTAGCATCGTGTAAACCTTTATTTAAAGATCTACATATTCTTACTTTACCATGCTTATATATTTATGAATCGGCGTGCTTTGTGAAGAAGTTTCCTGGAGAATTTCCTATGGCAAAGGATGTATATAAATTCAATCGTCGCCAATGTAATAAATTATATTTACCAGCGTCTAGATCCGCATTCTTTAATAAAAATTGTAGCCAAATGTTAGTTAAGATATGTAACAAGTTGCCAGATAAGTTAAAAACACTCCCAATTAATAAATTTAAAAAAACGCTTTATGAGTACTTGAATGACAAATGTTTCTACTCAGTAAAAGATTATTTTAAAGACAAGATGTAGATCAGATTATCACGTTATTATTATTATTACAATTATAATTATTATTTTTATTTTTTTGACATTTTTATTAATATTAATATAATGACAACATGTAGAATAATTAACAATAATATGGAAACTAGTATTTATTAATTATTATATTGTTTTAATAATTTAAGTTATAATAATGATGTTATTTGTATGTAATTGGACATGTATTGTTAATTTTAAATCAAAGTCCTAGAATAGGTAGGTCTATGATTGATTCTGAGGAAAGTAATAATTTTTGTATGCCAGTAAATTGGCAAAATAGGAATAAGTGCATGTATTTTTTGTAACATCATATGTCACCCTATTTTTACAAAATAAATAAGTTTGAAGTTTGAAGTAAACAATAACTAATTATTTTATCGGAGTCGTTGAATTTATTTATAACTAAATGCTAAAAATCCGCTAGTACTGTATTCAAAAATACCTAAAATGACATATACGACAACAATTTCCAATGATATTGAGATTCAAGAGTATCGCTGCTGGTGGCTGGTAAGAGGTGAACATAGGTAGGTTAAATGGGTCCAACCAACAAAACCACTGTCATTACTACCCTATATAGGCTTTGTGGTCTAGCGGTCCGACGTTGGGCCCGGGTCGGTCATCAAAAAATGGAAAATATGTATTTCCAATTTTCTTATAAAAATAACGTTATCCAGGATTGGATACGAGTCTTATTGGTGATCTAGGCTTGCCTGCATCACACTGTGGGGCGTTGTGTGGTCGACTAGTCGTGTGACTCTACCTGGGAGACTCTATGCTCTCTTTGGGGATATGGACGTGAATATACTTTACTGTGCTGTGCTGTATTTTATGCTGGTAGTAGACTTGCACAATAGACCTAACATAATGGCCACGGGGCTGTGACGCATCGTGTCTATAACCCATGATTGGGTCTTACCATCAAGAGAACCTCTGTGCTCGGTTGCTGTCATAGCATATAAAAAATCTCACTAATACCAGAAGCTCAATATCTAAAACCTTACCCATTTTTACCATTACCATAATTTCGAAATAATAATTTGCGGGCCAGTTGGTATAACATTCGAAAAGAATATAGGATAATAAGGTATACTTATACCAAGTTTCATCTAAATCGAACCGTTAGTTTTCACATGATGCCTGAACATACAGACAGACAGACAGACAAAAATTTTTTACCACATATTTGGATTTGGTATCGATCCAGTGACACCTTCTGCTTTTTATTTTTTCAATATTTTCAATGCACAGAATTGACCCTTCTACGATTTATTATATGTATATATAAAAGAGCTATTCTACGGTTAGAATACTTATTTTAACACTAGCAGCGCTTGTTTAAACTTAGTTTATTAGACATCTTTGTAAGTGCTTGTTGTTCCTTTCGGACACAAGTTGGACTAAGTTAAAGGGGAAGCGGTGTCCGCTCCAAGCGCTTTCTAAAACTATACATGTACTTACCCACCGGACTGTACAACTTACTTAACTTGTATTTGAAGGGTATTAGACAAAATAATTTAAATTACTTCTAGTTTTAAGTTGATAAAATCGTTAGAAAAATGTAAGGAAAAATCGCCATTGGATTTGAACCCTTGATAGCTTAAGCTTTTGTCAGTGAGAGACGAAAGGAGAGATTCCAATCCTGTTTGAAGTATTTTTTTATTTCTAAAAAAATCCTAAAGTGTTAAATTTTGTTTAAAGTATCGCCTCCGTTGTTTATCGGTTCAGGTGTTGGACTTGACTGCATAAGGTCCCGGGTTCAAATCCCGGGTCGTGCAACAAAAAATATTTTTTTTTCCAATTTTGTAATAAAAAAAATATTGCTCGGGATAGTATATGTGCCCGGTTGGCGATAGGCTTGCCACCTATCACATTGTAGGACTTAGTGTCTTCGGCTAATCGTGGGTGCCCTGGTTGTGTCTCTGCCTACCTTTTCGGGGATATGGGCGTGAATATACTTTTTTTTAAAGTAGATTTCTTTATACTTTCTAATTAACACTTGTATTTTTCCACAACGCTCTTTTTGATACTTCATATTACACTTAAAGTCAAGATAAATAAATCTACTTTATTTTAAGTTCTGCGTGTGGTTGAAACCAAACAAAAAAATCCCAAAAGTAAAAAAATTATCGCAGGGAAGGGAAACTGGATCAGTGTCCAAAATATCTTATGTCTTATTATTAAAAGAAGATAAATTTGAATTATATGTCTGGACAAGGAAATTCTGATAATAAGAGTTAACCGTGACTTAGAGATACCACAGATGTTACATGTGTGTCGCTGTCCTACCAAGTCTACCAGCCTGTCCTCCGGGCCGGGAAATGACAGGTCATTATGGATGCAGAAATAAGTTAAGCGGTGGATCCCTATCCGGGCAAGTTGCAACACAGCACTCTACAACCAGTGGTCTTGCTAGTGAAGACCTATATTTGAACTAATGCTCGTTTCTTACGAACAACCTGGCAGAGAGGCAGATAATCTATTCTGCTCTATTGACCTGAACTAAAAATACAAGGAACAATACGAGTACTAAAACAATGGAAATGAAATAAAATTAATTTAAACTATTTCAAATGTCAAAAAACCCACCAAGTACCAACGATATTTATATATGTATGTACGTATGTATGTATGTATGTATGTATGTTTGTATGTATGTATGTATGTATGTATGTACGTATGTATGTATGTATGTATGTATGTATGTATGTATGTATGTATGTATGTATGTATGTACGTATGTATGTACGTATGTATGTATGTATGTATGTATATGTTATAATCTTCAATGACTTGCACTGATTGCAACCAACACCTTATCTGTTTCTGCCGACATGACATCTTTGTACAACGTTATCATGTTCCATTTTAGGGATAAGGTGGTACATTAATTTATTTCCGTGAAAACGTTGGATTAGGTGGCGATATACTCGTTAACTTTACCTACTTTTGGTATTTATAGGCGATGTGTATTATTACCATCAGAGTTTTTTGTCTCCCTTACACTTCTATACTATAATATAAACACTGTACTATACTACAATAGAAAAGGTAGTAGCTAATAAAAACAGTTTAGTGGTGTGTGTTGTGTAGAGTTTAATGTATTTAGGGATCTTTGGCTTCTGGTAAGTTCAATTTATTCATAGTACACTGTTTTTTTTCTGTTTTATAATACACATTATTATTATTTTTGGCGGAGACATAAAAATTAAAAAAATATTTGAATTTAAGTATGAGTTTCCGCAAAGTAACACATTCTTCTACCAAAGATAGTTGCGTCTTAAGTTAGAAATATATATACATCACAAGATTTTCAAATCCAAGTATCTGAACATAAACTTAACTAAAATTTTCTTCATTTGACAAAATTATGAAATTATCTCCCGTTTTACATTTTGTTAATATACTGACTTATATCATATTGTACACTGTGGTCAATTTTACAATATTTGGAGATATAAAGGAGGAGATAAGCGATGGACTTGCAAATGTGGTATTATATCTCGGGTTCAAGGTATCAGTAACATCTATGGCGTCAACTTAAGCAGCGGTTATCACTTAATTACAGGAGGACGATCGGCTTATCTTCTTTCTTGTCTTATATATATTTATATCTATAATATGTAATCTTATAATAAAAAAGTAAACGAACATTCCACCGACCAAGACCGAACTTGATGGCGACCAAGGTCTGAAGTTTATTATAACATAACAAACTATAATTTGTTAAAAGTAAATATCTACATATGAATATTTGCAATTTACAAACTGACCAGGCGAACTTGTTGTCTCTTGACATTAACAGCTACTAACACTTAGTATTAAAAAAAAATAATGAATGAACCTTGGCGTGACAATAACTAACACAAAAAACAACATATCACACAACACAATAAATAATATCGAAATTGGTCCACCCTTACAGGTGTGTGTTATATAAAATTATTTTTTTGTGTAAGTCGTTCTATTGAAATTAATTTTTTCAGATATGTCCCTAAGAAAAGTTCTACCACACTCATAAAAAGGCTAAGTAAGAGAAACAAGTAAGAGGTTCCCAGTTAGAAAGGAAACCGCCATAAGTTATCCCTCGCGACCTTACACAACACTGCCATTAAGTTCTGGCCACAGATACTGCCTTCAACTTGGATTTGAGACTTTTTTATGAAAAGCTTTTTAAACCTACGCTCTCATATGGACAACAAAATAGACAACTTAATATGTCCAAAAGCGCATATAATAGCAATTACAATTTGTGCAAATTTGGGTTACATCTTTCTCTTTTCGTGATTTTGAAATTAAGTAAATATGTTGAAGTATGGCAGAGAGGCAGGGAGTCTATTCTGCTAAATGAAACTGGACTAATGCAAGGAATCTATATATATAAAAATGATATTAATTTAATATTAATAAGAATTAATAACAATTATAATTTGTGCAAATTTGGGTTACATCTTTCTCTTTTCGTGGTTTTGAAATTAAGTAAATATAATACATAGTTCATAAAACATACTTTGATATGAGATTTCTTCAAATAGTTTTAAATATGTTATTTATGTTATTCAAAATCCGTCCAATTATATTAAATTTGTGGTCAAAAATTATGATTTGAAATCATTTCCTTAAATAATTAATTTTAAACATGTTTTATATCTGGCAGAATCCGGCCACACATTTTAAAATGTTGATCAAAAACTAGAATCCATACTTGTTATCGTTGGCACTTGAGTAACAAAAAGTATTAAATAAAGTGTATAGTGGATAAGTACAAGTGTTTACTTAAAATAACTTAAAAAAACTATTCATTAACCAAGTGACTAAGTGCGAGTCGGTTTCGCCTGTGGATGGTAGTAGCTTGAGCATAGGATAGGTATTTGTATTGAGAGTAAGAAATAATACTTGACTTATTAAAGTATTTGTATCATTTCAACCAACTTTGTAAATACTTTTTTATTTTTTGTGAACGTTAAGCGATTTGTAATTAGATGTCATTTATGAAATGAATTTAAAAATCTTTTTTTTATTTGAAAGAGTGTTCTTATAAAGGGACCAATTTTTGCCACTATGTCTGGATTGGATAATGGAATCTTTAATTTTTGTGTGAATAGATGATTTAAGTGCTTTCTAAAATCGAAGTCGGTTTTTGCAATTTTACTGTGGTAAAATTATTTAAACTATTTTATTTTAAACGTTAGAGAGTCTGGCACATTTCATCAGTTTAGAAATGCCTACTTTTAAATGACAACACTTGAGAATTATTAAGCGCAGTAAAACTGTAAAAAGCAACTCTAACTATCTTACTAGGTACCACATCACTATTTGTCCCTTCTTTTTCGAAAGATAGCAAATGATTCCATAATTGCTTCACATAAATTTTAATGAATACATACTTACATATCTTCACGCCAAGTCCCTTACGGGGAGGTAGCTAACGTCTCTCGATCCTTGCCGACGTGACTGGCTTCTTCCACATCCATTACTCCTTTAACCCAAAGTCGCCGCTTTCGTAGACTATTGTCGCCATCGGATGAAACCCGAGCGATTTGATAGTGTTAGGTCTCGCCAGATACCTACCTACTTTAATCCACATTCACTTAATTATATTCAAAATAATATACGTTTTTTATTTACCGCCAACAAAAAAAACATTATTAAAACTTACTAAAGTCTATTTTTCAATCTCAGAGACTGAATTATTGACCTCTAGCTGCCTTATTCATAAAAAATAATTCAGTAACCTCCTAAGCATTGCTTAACTAATCATTTGATTAAGCCTTAAGCATTGCTTAAAAATTTGTTATTCATAAAGTTCATTTTGACATTGCTTAGTTAAATACTGCTTAACTTTGTAGGTTTTGGTAGAAATGTGGCTGTATGCGTATTTCTTTTGCTAAAAGTGGATTAAACAATTGTCATCCGTTATCAACATCGTTGTTTCTGAATACGGTGTCGGACATCTATAACCTCTTGCTAAAGAGTATTTATATTTCTACAATAAAATACTCGCACATATTGTACTACAATAAAATTAAATTTATTAGAGTAAATAAAGTTGATGCAACATAGACACAAAACGTTTAAGCTGATACACTGCATTTCAAAATTAAATGTTTTTAATGCATCTACATTATGTTACTAAGCTAAATATAAAAATGATGTCATTTCTGTAATATTTTCCCCGTGTTGGCTCGAGTTCCTTTGTAGAAAGTAGAATAGACCATCTACCATCTAACAGGAGTTAAACAGCGCGTAAAAATCGAGCATAGGCTTACCGTCACTAGCACCGTGACAACTTACTAGGAGGTGAATTTCGCAGCGACTCACCGGGATCGGTACCACCGCCTTACATATTCCTGCTGCCATAACGTCAGCGCTTGCTGTTGAATTGTTCCGGTTCGTAGAGTAAAGTAGCCGGTAAACTTACTTTTGCTCGGGGCTTGACATCCCAGCCTCAGGTTGGAATCTCACCATTGACACCTTTGGTGTCTCTAGACGGCGTGAAATTCTCACAATCAGAAAATCTGTCTACTTTTATGCTTCCAATATCATAACAAAATGCTCTGAAAAACTATTCATTTCTTCGTAGGAGTCATTGGCCATCTCCATAATAAAACATGTTATTACAGTCCTATATTGTTCCAAAATCCAACATATCCCATCCAATTTTGTCCACACTTCAACGAAATCAAAATATTTCAATGCGTGTATTATAAAAAAATCATAAGAATACACAAATAAGCCATATTAAATGGCTAGTTGTTGCATTTTGTCAATGCACATAAAATCAGCTGTTTGAAATTTAGTCAGCCATTTTGTTAAATAAAATTTTAAACAAGGGTCCGAGGTTGCTTAAAGTGACAGCTATTTAAGAGTATATTTAAACAAATGATTAACTCTAAATAGAGTTTATGAATAAGAATTTTTTTAAACATTGCTTAAATTGGTGATTAAAAGTTAAGCAACGTTTATTAATAAGCCTGTAGGTACTGAATTGACAGATGCAAATGTTAAGTTTACAAATAATGATACCTGATTATTCTTTGTAGTTCTGGG
The DNA here is from genome assembly GCA_002245505.1 of Calephelis nemesis. Lineage (NCBI taxonomy): Eukaryota > Metazoa > Arthropoda > Insecta > Lepidoptera > Riodinidae > Calephelis > Calephelis nemesis. Next base: position 426,582 of record NJDD01001871.1, read on the forward strand.
GGCTGATTACGTAGCTTTTTATTGATGATCACTGAGTAAAGTGTACATCAAATAGTTGTCAAAAGACATCACTTGTGTTTGCTATCTCTATTGTATTTCTGTTGGTCACTGGAGATAGCAAATATAAAACACGTCACTTGACAGCTATTTGATGTAAACTTTTCTGTTTTGAGTTGGCAACTGAGATACGTAATCTGCACCCTGACCTATTCTACTAATTTTTTTAAACCGAACTTGTTTTTGTATTAAAATCAAATCAATAAATTTATTACAAAAATAAATCAACCTAATAATTTTCTACGCATAGTCCTAATAATATCATGAAGTAACTATTACATATGAACCTTCAGACGGACATGTCATATTCATAAGTGTTCCGGTTTTATCCATTTAGCTAGAGAACCCTAAAAAGTATGTACAAAATATCAAGTCCAATGACTTTATTCAAACTACGACGGATATTTCTACGAACAAATGTAATTTAAACACAAACACGTGTATTTTGCTTTAACATGAATCTTGTAACACAACAAAAATAAGAAATCTTCTAAAAATACTTGCGAAGCTTTCTGAAAACATAAAAGCATTTTCCTTAATAATCCCTTCAATATACTAAATGAACAACAGAAAATAGCTGTTGAGCAAACATTGTTCGGATAGCAGTACCTGGGGCGGCCGATGAATCAATATCTTGATCTTGTTGAGTAAATTCATCCTGAGATCCGCTAAGATAGCGTATGCACATTATCCACTGCACAGTGTTGCCTCGGTGCTTTTTAGACAAAAAATGTAAGAACAGTTTTTAGAATATTAGAATTAACTAAGTCTTATATTACGTGCAAAATTGTTAAATTGGAAACTACTTACATATTCCTCAGTTTCTTTAATGCATAATTAAAAGCCTACATTTCATCATAATTAAATAATTCTAGATCGATTTACTTTAAAAATAGAATTCCTAACTTTGGATAACTAGTATAATATTTTACACTAGTAGGAAGATCAGTGTAAAATGATTTAAGTATGCGTCTCTGAGAACGAACATCCCGGCTATTGGACTGCGACGCACCTTTTATAGCTATGGTGTCTGTAGGCCCAGAGCTTGCTCGCTAACGTACTATATAAAAAAGAACTTAATCAGAACTAAAATCAAATTCATTTAAATTCATTTATTTAAGAGCCAGTGTTTTTAATATAGTTTCATCATTATTGGCAAAATATTAACAAAAAAAAATTGTACTTGGAACAAACTGAGGCAAGATTTGCTCAAATAAAGTAACAAATATCTACTTTCAATTATTTACGTGAGTTCTAGTCCATTTTTAGCATCATGTAGTACAACATAAAATCTAAGTAAATTTCAGTAAGTATAGTCTTAAGTAATGTAAGATGAAGGTCGGAATTTCTAAATCAGAACTACATTTTTAAAATTACCACAATTATCTACAATTTTAAAGCTGGAGATCTGTTAAATTTATTTCCGTGTATTAACATATTATATTACATAAAAAACCGTAAATGTATACAAATATTGCAAGAAATTAATTATACCTTAGAATGTGTTAATTGGTAAAAAAATGTATAATGTCCGTTTTTGTCTGGCCGTTTAAATATTGGCCCAGTGGGCAGCCGAGTACTTGTCCGCCCGAGGCCGGCCCGTCGCTACCTAATTTGTATTGATTAAAAATATTCAACATAGTTCGTAGCGAGGAATGCGCGGAGCTTCGCCTTGTAATCTGCATGAGCTATATTGCTTTCTCAGATGTGATTTTCTTACGTTGTTTCGAAAAATATCATTTGTTTTGTGCAGAAATTGTAAAAAGTTATTTCAAATTTACTCTAGAAACCAGTAGGGTTACTCGTCAATATCGAGTTTATGCAAATTGGAAAGTTGAATCGGATATGTTATATTAGGTACTCTTGAACACAGTAATAGCGGTTGATTAACGTTTAAAAAAAATATATCTTCACGCCCATATCCCCGAAGAGGTAGGCAGAGGCACAACCAGGGTACCCACGACTAGCTGAAGATACTAAGTCCCACAAAGTAATACTGCAAGCCTATCGCCAACCGCTATCGAATCCCGAGCAAGATTTTTTTACTTAATGTTTAGTTACAACAAAATTCAAAGAATAGAAGAAGAACGTTTACTAGAAATAAAACTTTAGTAATTCGCTAGTATTATGGTCAAGAGTACCTAAAGTGTCAGATCCGATTCCAATTATTATTATTATTATATATTATGCATTCAGAAAAAAAATTATGTTTACACCCATATCCCCGAAGTAGTAGGCAGATGCATAACCAAGGCACCCACGCCTAGCCGAAGATACTAAGTCCCACAAAGTGATATTGCAAGCCTATCGCCAACCGCTATCCAATCCCGAGCAATATTTTTTGTAAGAAAATTGGAAAAACCCAATTTCCTTTTTGTTGCTCGACCCGGAAATAGAACCCAAGAGCTCACGCAGTCAAGTCCAACACCTTGACCGCTAGACCACATAGACGATAATCAAAAAGAAATAGTAAAAGAATCCTGGAAAGGGTTTACCTTGAGACACCGCCTTGCGTATTTCTGATGCCGTAAAGTCAGCACTAGTATTTTGTTCTTATAGCAAACTTATTTACATAAGAGGAATTAAAATCAGCCAGGTTCTAGTAATGCATTTAAGATGAGATTATTGCGATTCGTCTCGAATATTCATTAAAATACTTTTTAATATTTAAGTAAAAAAGTAGATGTAAAGTATGTTCACATCCATATCCCCGAAGAGGTAGGCAGAGGCACAACTAGGGCACCTATGACCAGCCGAAGACACTAACTCACATAATGAGATAGGTGGCAAGCCTTTCGCCAAACGGGCACATATCCTATCCCGGGCAACATTATCCAAAAATTGAAAACACACTATTTGTATTTTTTTTATTTCCATACCTAGGGATCGAGCCTTGAGCGAAATCAAGTTCGACCTGACTGCTAGATCACAGAGGCGATGCAATAGTATCAAAATACTTTCTAAACATTTAGGCTATAATCGAAGAAAGTATTTATTTATGTAAACAAAAACATAAAGGTACCATTACAAAATTAAATAATCTTGCCAGTACCTAGCTCGATAATATTTGTATTTTTTTTTGCTTTGACAAATCTAATATTGAAAGTTTTGTTTGACTTGTGTTTTTGTTGTGGAAGGCAAAAACAGAATTGCAATTACAGCTCATCTATTAATGGCGCTTAAACTTTTCCCTAAGTCTGTTTTCCTACTTTATAGGCAAGGAGCCTGTGCAATATTTTTAGTAACATATAACATTTTTATATTAGTTTTAACCACAGTCCTATGCAAGTCGTTATTCTAACCATTTTAACTTGATTAATATAATAATACTATTCGAATATTATCCTTCAACTGATTGAAATACAAAATTTGTATAACATATTTTTACTTCACGGATATTTTTTAGTATCTATATCTCTATATTTTCTATTTGCTAATTAATTATATAAGTTAGCAGGTATGCTGAATGTGATTGAGCTTAGACATTAAAATATCAAACTGAAATATTTTTGTGGTAAGTATTTATATCATTTGTAACAAACCTTGAATAATAATCACTCATAGATGAAACTCTCCAAGCAATAGCCTGAAAACTTATATTTTAAATATTTAAGTGTCTCGTATAGTCGTTTTTGTGGTATAGTGCTTCGTTGTCATCGTTGACATAAAGTCCAAGATTCGATTCCAGTGTCAGATAACTACGAAAGTTTTAATTGTTTTAACAAAAATAACATTCTTCATGTCTGATTCATTGCAGATTATTTTTGCCACTTATGACATAGTGAGAGTTATTTTTGACTAATCGTAGGTAGGTACTCTGTTTGTCTCTGCCTACCTCATTGAAAATATCTTGTAATGTTATATTTATTCTGGATGTGGGCATTAATAGCTACAACAGTCATTAACGTTGCTATTTTTGTATTGTGTTTAGTTGACATATCTAATCTTTTTATGAAATAGATAAAATCAAATAAATTTTGAAACCGTCTTCCTGCCTACAGCCATTTTGAGATGAATAATGCGCGGTGGCGATGTATTTTTATGTGGACGCTTGTTGTAAACACTGTTGTGTTATTATTTATGTTACGACTGTTGTTTCTTGCAGGTGAAGTCTACTTATGCTAAGTGACTTCTTAATGGACACAAACAAATACTTCTTTGAAAGTGTGAATAAAAACTATCGTTCCCAAACTTTTGTATTAAAAACTTTGAATACAGTTTTACTGAACATCAATAAATATATAACCAACTCTTTATATGATTGATAATTTTAAAATATTTTTTTTTCATTTTTTTGTGATAATAATCGGTAGATAACTTTACTTCCACAAGTGGTTTAACGTTTTTTCTACCTCAGGTAAAACAGGGTTACCATCTTTGGTGACCATATTTCTATCAGAAAAAACAGTAGCTTATAATTTACCTTTAATTTCTATAAAAATGTAATAATTATATCTTTTTATATATACAAAATACCTGCTGTTCTTTAGTCTCGCTAAAACTCGAGAACAGCTAGGCTGCTTTGGCAAATTTTGGCTTTAAATCAATAGTTCAAATCCAGCGAAGGTTTAAAGATTAAAATAAGAGAAAAGCTGCGAGAAAACACAAACAAATAACAGTTTAAGTTTTGCCATGCGAACAGAGCGGGTGAAACGAAGTTCGCCGGGACAGCTAGTTTGGTATAAAAATATAATATAATACAATTATTAACATTAATTTCGATGGTCAATATGACTAAAAAGAGCCAGAACAACAAGATTTGTTCATATTTTTTGTGGTCTTGTGGTGGTAGTATTGGCGGTGACTACATGAGATCTCGAATTCGATTCCCATGTCGGGCAACTCAATTTTTTTTTTAAAATACATTACTAGGGATTAGATAATATATATAGTGCTCGGTTGGCAATAGGGTTGCCACCTATCACATTGTGGGACTAAGTAGCTGCAACTAATCTTGCGTGCTAAATATAGTTCGCAGATGTACAACTAGAGCAAGTTGTACATCTGCGTTCTATATTACGGATACGGTTATAAGATTTTTTTAGAATTTTGATTTGTAGATTGGTTTCTCTTCCAACCAATCTTCTCAATAATTGTTTTGAAAATTATAATACGTTACAATCGTCGATCTATAGAAGAACATAGTCTATTTTTGCTAAAGTTGAAGAAGGTAAAAGTAATAAGTATATCAATTGAAGTATGAAAGTTCACCTTTGAACATAACATCAATGACCCTAGCATCGTACATTGCTTGGTATATATTATAGTACTATCAAAGAGCCTGGTTTAAGAAGCATTGGAAGTATTAAAACTATAAAATATCAAACAATGTGTTCTTAAAAATTTACATTAGTAAGGGATGCGTAAAAATAAACAAGCTCAAGACGGTTAATATTGCAATTAAAAATCGTTCCTATTCAACAAAGATAAAGTTGTTTTTACATTACATGGATGTTGTAAAAAAGGTCATAGATGTAGACAAATATTTACAAGGAGTATGTATAAACAACTTTGATTTTTGTAACCTGCAAGGGTTGTTCAATGTTAGTTGACTTAATGCAAATGCTTTACAGTTTTTACTTTAAGTAACTGGGTCACACATACACACACACACACACACACACACACACACACACACGTGCAATGTGTGTTAGTGCATATTTTATAATATGGTATGGTAAACGTTCCTACAGGAACATTTTTTGGTATAAAAACTATCCTACGTGTTAATCCAAGTTACCCACTTTGTATGTGCCGAATTCAATGAATATCAGTTCTGCAGTTTTTGTGGTAAGGAGTAACAAACATACAAACTTTTGCATTTATAATATTAGTAACATAATATTAGGATACCCGCTCTTTGCTCGCGTTTAAGTAACTAAAAATAGCTTTAAGAATATGTTTAGTGAAAGATGACTGCTATAGTAGTTTTTGCGTTAAAGTATAACAAACAATTTAAAAGTTAGTTAAAGTATGTTGGTCCGGGCTCCTTTGCAAAATAGACCATCTGTTTTCCTGTTAGGCAGCTCGTAAAAGGCGAGCATAGGCTTACCGTCACTAACACCGTGACATCTGACTAGGTGGTAGAGTTTCGCAGCGACTCTTCCGGATTGGTACCACCGCCTTACCTATTCCTGCCGCCATAACGTCATGACGTGTCCCGGGTTGGAGGGTAAGGTAGCTGGTAATCTTACTTTTCCTCAAGGTCTTACATCCCGGCCTCAGGTTGGCAATGCACCACTACCACCTTTGGTATCTATAGACGGCGTGAATTTCTTACCATTAGGAAATCCATTTGCTTATTTGCCTTCCAATATCATAAACAGACAGAAAAGAATAATCTATGTTTTGTGGTAGAATGGGTATATTTTTTTAACAATTGTTGCCGCCGACTTTGTACACAAGTTGAAGTGCCTTTTCAATGTTAGAGACGGGAAATTTCGATTTTCTAATACAATAACAACAACCCAGTTGGCGATAGGCTTGCCACCTATCACATTGTGGGACTTACGTGTCTTCAGCTAGTCTTTGTTGCCCTGATTGTGGCTCTGCCTACCGGGATAATATCAGTAGCATGTTATGTGCGTTTTCGAAATGGAAAAACTTTATTATTTACTAGCAACTCGCCCCGGCTTCGCACGGGTATAAAATATACACATAAACCTTCCTCTTCAATCACTTTATCTATTAATGCGGCCATCATTCATTTTAATACCAATTACAATTTTAAATTCGTAATATCTTTTGAATGAATTGTCGGATCGGAATAAAATAAAAAGTAATTTAAAGCTATTGAAACAATCTTGCTCAATGAATAGTTTATTAGGTTAAGGATTAGTTTTTGACGATAATATGATCAATAAACATAGGCTAATAATTTTAATTACTTTAATTCTATGGAAAAGTGGTTATAATGGCTAAAATATAAATGTTTGGACTATACTATTGCGGACTTTTTGTAGGCACTATTGAGTTCTGCAACTTTTCTTTAGAAGTCAATCATACGTCTCTAACCATTTAGGCAGCGTTCGCGAGAATCGTTAACGTACGGCAGCTTTTTCGTCGACTTAATCCACAATTTTCACTACCACGAAAAATCCTATCTGTTTTCCGGGATAAAATATAGCCTATACGGATTCAGAAGAATCCGTCTAAGTAATGATAAAATCCGTTACCATTACTTAGACGGACCTTTACGTCTAAGTAAGGGTCCGTGAAATCGGTGTAGTAGTTTTTGAGCCTATTCAATACAAACATACAAAAATACAAAGGTTTCCTCTTTATAATATAAGTATAGACAAAACATAGCAGTCATACATAGTAGTCCGGTAAAGTCAGCTTCTTTAACGTATTCGAACATAATAGTAATAATTTAGGTGTAAAATATATCTTTTGATACAAGTTTATCTTACGCTAAAAACAATAATCTGTGCGGTGTAGTCCGTGTGAAGTCGCGGCGAGCAGGTGGACGCGACGGGCGGAACCGGGTGTTTACATCAGTTTTATGGGCTTTGAACGTTAGACAATAACGTAAACATATTACCCACCTTGCGACGACTCATTTTAACGTATTGCCTCTAAAAATAGACTCACACAAACATATTTATGGTGTTTCTAATTATTGTAAGTTTTAAACTAACTCCGAAAAGAGGGTTAAAATGTTTTCAATAGGGGTCGCAATAGTTTTGGGAGGTTACAAAAAAATGATTTTGTTTTTGTATGTTTGCTGATTGATTATGCGGGCAATTAGAATTAAATTTTGACAGTTCCTTTTTAGTTAGGACACAATTCCGAGGTCGTCCCATAATTTCATCATGATCTGATTGACTGACTGATTATAGATGACGTCATCATGTTAAACAATAATTGGTCGCATTAAAACTGCCAAAATTGTGTAGCACTTTCTGCCTACATTGTGATTAATACTTATATTGCTCTTTCTAAATTCTAATAGATGCATTTTTATATTTTTAAGAGCACCATTACACAGTATTCTGTTAAATCTTGTTCCATACTTGGGTTGCCTGTGTATTGCCTTTGTGTATCTTATAATTTAAGTTTTATTTGATGTATTTGTAATTTATTTGTATTTGGTGCACAATAAAGAGTTATTGTATTGTATTAGCTATTCGGTCATTCTTTTTATGGAAGATAGCAATTGATTCCAAAATGATCTTACGTAAATTTTATAAACATCCTACTATCGATCCATCGACAATGAGATCAACAAACACTAAAAATTTACGCATTATTAAGTATATCAGAAATCATTAGTTGGATAATGGAAAAACTAATATGATTATTTATCTTTCTAAAAAGGACTACAAAATCAGTTACCTATTGGCCGAGTATTCACAAAACAAACACACAAATTAGTAAAAAACATAGGCTAATTAAGAAACTCCTTTTTTGAATCATTTATAAATATATAATTAAATCATATCTCAAAATTACTCGTACTAGTGCATGATGATAAAAATGTCGGAACCGTTTCGGAATCATTAGCTATCTTTCAAAATCAAATTCATCTTTCAAAACGTGTTAGAAAAATAATTAAAGCTGCTTTTTTGCAATTTTACAGCGCTTCCACATTTCAAGTTATGAATTCAAATTTCAAATTATGAATAGTCATAGGTGGAAATACTTAAGATAAAATACCGTCACAGTTATTTTTAAAACGCAAATACAAACAGAATCAAATGAGTCTAATCTTGTTTGAAGTTTGGGATAATACAAGGTGTTCGCAAAGATCCAGGGTTTATATAGCGATAAATCTTTTCGTTTGGAGACTGGCAAACTTTGTAAATTGCACATTTACAAGTCGTATCATACTCGAGAGACCGTGGACAAACTGATATTTATGGTCCGTACGCACCGGCTTTCGAGACACCGTTGTCCTTAACATTATAATTTTTACACAATATTGCAAAACATGACTAAATCGCACTAAAATAATGTTTTTTACACGATATTGCAAAAATTGCATTACTTAAAAATTTGTACGCAATATTCTAAAAATCAACTGACAAGTTCACAAAACATTATAATATCTAATTGCAAAAAAACAACCCTAAACTGCACTATATTTTATGATTCTATATTTTATGGGATGTTAGGCCTCGAGCAAAAGTAAGTTTACCGGCTACCTTACCCTCCAAACCGAAACACGTTATGACGTTATGGCGGCAGGAATAAGTAAGGCGGTGGTACAAATTCGGGTGAGTCGCTGCGAAACTCTACCACCTAGTCAGATGTCACGGTGTTAGTGACGGTAAGCCTATGCTCGCCTTTTACGAGCTGCCTGGCAGGAAGGCAGATGGTCTATTGTACAAAGGAGCCCGGACAAACACGGGGATAAGGGCTGATTTCACACATCATATTCAATTGTCTGTTTTTTTATAATATTTCGTAAGGTACCATTTCATTAGGTACGCGATTTGGTGATTCCTTTTTCGGATGACAGTGACATACTCCATGAAGGTCTCACATAAAATTTAAAATTAATTTATTTTAAAATTGTTAATTAAATTAATAATTATCACATCTTATAAAATTAATAAGGGACCACTTTGAAATCATGACCTATCTTTCCAAAAACGAAACATCAACATCGGTTTGTTATTATGATATTTGTTTACAAAAAACATGCCATTGAACTAAGATCCTTTTTGGAGTCCGTTAAAAATAAAGGTACATATACACAAACGTTAAAAAGGTACAACAGTATTTATTAAAACGTCTAGCAAACGGAGCGTTACGCGACTCTTAACTACAAGTGCTGTTAAATTGAAAGTGGAAGGCGATCGAGTTCACTTAACGTCGCGATAAATCTTAACCGTGCGAACGCCGTAAATGATTCGTACCTTACATTACGGGACATCAGCGCCCTTCGCGACTCATTACGGCGGGGATCCGGAAAAATGGAAAACCACTAAAATGTACATTATGTAGAGTGGCAATTACCGTCGTCGCTGTAACTGCGTGCGGTGATTCTAAACTGCAATAACGCGTTTATAGTTAAATAGCGATTCAAAAACTTAAATTATTTAAAATTTAATACAAACCAAGTCTCTCATGTCCATGTCCGCAAAAAAGTAGGCAGAGGCACAACTAGGAAACCTTCGACAAGCCGAATGTGATTCAATGTCATAGGCGGTCAAAATACATTTTGGTTTTTGGCCGAACTCGGAACACACTCGGACCACAGAGATGAGATATACAGACAACCTATACATAAAAAAATAGTCGTAAAACTAAATTTGTATCTGAAATACGTTTGTTTTAAAACAATGCTGCTGTATTCAGGATAACTACCCAGAACGAAAATTATGAAATTTTTGTAAAATCTTTTTATCTATTCAGTTTTCACGCAACATCGCTAAAAGCAAAAGTTTAACTTTCACTGCAGTTTTTGCTGTTTGTAGTGTTTTCGTTAATAGCAACGCTAACGTCATTTGCCTGATTTTTAAATCAACCTAAATCCAAAAATGCGTAATGAGTAAAAACTTGTTACAGGTGCAAAAACTTTGGAAAAAAGATTACCTGAATACATATTTTCTCGCCGAATTATCAGTGATATTGGATTTTTTTATTAAAATTATTTCGATATTTCAAAACTGACAAAAGTTTTGTACACTTTAAGCATTTTTCTTCTACGTTCTATATGATATTAGGTAATATCAATTCTATTAAATAGTGTATTTCAATTAATTTCATACAATAATACTTCCACTAATAAGTGTTGTGAATTCTAGTAAAAACTGTTATTAGCCTTACTGTCTATATATTGAATTAGTAAACATTATTTGTATTCTATGTTGATTGTTTTTAAAAACAAAAAAATAAATATGTAATGACTAATGCTTAATAATGTAAATTTCTCCAAAAGTAAAACCTCACATACATCTACAAGACTACTCAACACAATTACGAATACTTACAGGAAAAACAAATTCTTTCACGCAATAATAAGGCATACATTACGTTTGTGGTGGATTTATGGCTTAATAACGATAAGTTGGAGCTGCCGTGGGCACGTAAGACGTCATTTAGCTTTCGAATTAACATAAATAATAACATCATTTCTCAGCGCCGACGCCGACACTCCGCCCTACGATATTGCGTCATTTGCCCTGCCTTTTATAGCCGCACAACACTTAACTCCAAATAAAAAAGTATATTATAAATTCCGACGTAAAAAACGTCGATTTTTCTCGCGACCTTTTTTTGGCTGGAGGTGGCAATACAAATTTGCATCACAATTGTCTCGCTATGTTTTAATTCCGTAATATTCTGTTGCAGAATAAGAACTAACGGTGCTATTTGCATATTAGTGGTCGTCTGTACATAAAAAGGCGCTGTGGAAATAATAACTGCGAAGGAGTTTATTGCCTTGAAGGTTTTAATGGGTTTGTGCGTGGTTTACACGTAGTCGGACGCAACGGATTGGCGTCTCGCCCGTTCTTTTGTTCTTTTAAATAGTTATTTGAGATTTTAATTAACCTTTTATATCACCCTGATATTTAAGATCGTCTAACTGTTACTAATGATGAATTTAGTTGAAGCATTTTTCGAGGTACTACTTAATAGTATTACATATGCTATCTTTATATACTTCTCTTATCACTGTACAGTTTTTTCTTGTTTTTATCAATTCTTTATTGTACCCAACAGATATTACAAAATATACTCAGAAGTAAATGAAACAAATTACAAAAAGCGGGCTTATCTCTAATAATAGAAAATTTATGTTTGAAATTCTCCTGTGCGATACTTTTGAATATTAAAATATTGTTCAGATGTTTGGGAAATTTGCATAATTATAAGTATATCTAGTAACTTAAGCAAACTGTATATTACAAACTACCAGGAGTATCACAGATGCGTTGCCGACCTTTAAGGAATGAGTACGCTCTTTTCTTGTTCTTATTTCGTAAACACACATATTTCGCAAATAAATTACAATTGTCTTGCAATTAAACTTGTTTTTCCAATGACTATTAGAACAACTTACGTTTTTAAAGTTCCCGCTAATTTGTTTTTGGTTTAATTAATAAAAATGTTTTCAAGTATTTTATTGCGTTGCTTAACTATATCCTGACATTGTCACAGTTTGAAGTTAAAGGAAAATAACAGTCGGTACTAACTAAAACTGCGAAACATTTTCCCATAAATATTTTGAGTTTAATATAAAAAATACAGCGAAAGTATTAGCGGCTCAAGAACAAAGGAGTGTGTGTGATCCCGCGGGTTTTAACACCTAATGAGTTTGAAGCCAGGCTTCGAGATAAATCTTGCAATCTTCTGACTCGAAAAATTGTGACCTTTCACTAAGTTATAGGCGAAGAGCGAACTTAAAAATAGTAATATTTAATCACTATGTAAAATCTCCTGCGTCTGCGTTTCTGCGTTTTCATAAAGGTATGTAAAATTAGTTTGAACAAATAAAAATCAATTTACTATAACTGTATTTATGAATGCATTTTAGTTTGTTCGTGCTAACATCCTTGTTTGTATTCGTGCAGCTGCATGTTCTAAAGTTACTTTTTGTTTTAATACTTAAAATGGAGATTACTGAAGTGTCGATAAAAGATCTTGATAACTAAAAGATAGCAAACAAAGTTAATTGCAAATAAGCTACGTGCAAATAAATATAAACTGATTTCTACAAGTTCTTCGCAAACATTTAAATAACCTTCATATAAAACCAGACACTTTTCTCAAGCTGAATTGAAACTGTCTTGCCACACCATCACATATTATTTCATGTATGAATTATATTTCATTTTATGTTAATAAGTATAACTGTATTCTATTCGCTTTTATATCGTAACTAGTATTTCTACTGCATTACAGGTTAAGCTAAATGGACATGCTGATAATATGTATTAATATCTATTAAAATACTTAAATAACATAATAGAAAAGTTTGTACATTGAAGATATTAAAAAATGCAATAGGACTAAAAGTGGACAGCAGATAGCATTTTTAACACTCTACATATGCTATTATAATTACTCCTCTTAAAGATAAGCTGTCAGACCTTTCCGCTTGCGTCTGTGGGATGCACCAACCACATTTAGCTTGTTGTATCTAACGGATCGTTATAAATCAAAGCACGTTGCTTCTTATAAACATATTTCGTGTGTCGTCTCGTTTTTAAATTCCTCTACTTTATGTTTGCGCAATTTTATCGTGTGATAATGTATTAGATACAAAAACGTATTGTTTTAGGGTGACTTCAAATTGGGGTCGTAAGAAAACGAAATACTTTATCTAAACCTGCGCGTAACTTACCTAGTTTAGCTTAATGTATATCAGTTATCTGTGAATTGTAAAACTTAATGCCCGATAAAGTGCGTTTACTCTTAATTATAACAAAATTTCTCGTAATTTTAAGGCGTTTTTAATAAATACGTAAGTATTCACTATCAATGTGACGGAATCTTTAAATGTGTTTTTGTGGATTAAATTGAAACTGAACATACTTATCAAAGGCCGAGGAATAATTTACAAAAATATATTATCACGATCAGAATCTTCAGTATCTGAAGCTAAATTAAAAATATTCCGCTTTCAGAGCTTCCGTCTACGTGCGCTGCGTTAACGGTTAAAATTACATAAATGACATGTGTTAGAAAATTGATTCCCTTTATTTTTTTTACAAATAAAACAGCCTGTCATCTGAATGAATCACTATTACTTCTAACCTTCCTAATATTTTGATATAATATTTTCACGGATTACTTTTCCCCGTGTTGGTTCAGGCTTCTTTGCAGAATAGACCACCTACCTTTCTGTCAGGCAGCTCGTAAAAGGCGAGCATTGGTTCACCGTCACTAACACCGTGACATCTGACTTAGTGGTAGAGTTTCGCAGCGACTCGCCTGGATTGGTACCACCGCCTTACCTATTCCTGTCGCCATAACGTCATGACGTGTTCCGGTTCGGAGGGTAAGGTAGCCGGTAAACTTACTTATGCTCGAGGCCTAAGATCCCGGCCTCAGGTTGGCAACGCACCATTACCGCCTTTAGTGTCTCTAGGCGGCGGGAATTTCTTACCATCAGGAAATCCATCTGCTTGTTTGCCTTCCAATATTATAAGAAAAATATTTTAGAAACTATTACGTATTATGATATCAATATTATTATTAATAATGTTATCCTTTATGTTATTAAATATATCTAACCACCAATTTTATTTATGTTAACAATAGTTTATTTATTTTTCCTTTTTCCAAGCAATCTGTACGGAACTTCAATGTTTTGAAGTGTATCTTTATAAATATGTTTTTTTGACTTTGGTTTATATACGGCGTTAACTGTAAGGAATATTTTTTAGTCCACGGTATCTACTATCTATATATAATATTTCTATCACTTCAAATTTAACTTAAAGATGGTTTTCTTGATAAGAGGCAATTAAAATATATAATGCGGAGACTTAATTACTTAATTCAATTATACTAAAATAAAAATAAAAAATAATAGCCCTCGATAAAGTCTAGATGTAATATAGCTAAGAATCTTTCTCAACTTTCAAGCAAAAAAGAAGCACAGTTTTAGTATTATATAGACTCGTCACAAGTGCCTCATGTAGGGTGAATTCTATTCTGAATATTCTATTCTACCTTTGTTTTGGTTATTTATTAAAGGACATCAAATTAAAATACAAGAAACTTATTTAACACAATTCTAACTGTTGGGAGTTTTTGCAGCCCAGTATTTTGTATTTGATTTTTCCATCTTCGGCGTTTGGAAAACCTTTCTAATATTCATATTTTTAAATGAAGATACACTTGTACTGTTTTATCACTTAAACTACTCAGTTTGAATTTTAATCCTGATGATGCTGTCATAAGCGAGACCGCTAGGCTAATTATAAAATAATAAATTATAAGTGATACGTAAAACATTACAAGTGTTTCTTCATTTAAAAAATATGAATACCAGTATTTTGTATTTTAGTAATTTACCAGATTAAATCTGTTATATATATTTTATAATTATGATTAATCGAAGTACAAAAGTGAATAGTTGTTTAGTCCTTAAGACGGTGGCGACAGGTTCAGCCGATCACCCCTAGGGGGGATGGGGTAGGCACGGCGGTCAAGTGGGGGACTTTAATTATACACTACCAGCTTAACACGTGGCCGAAACAACCCTATACACACTCTGATACCTTTACACGATTATTGACAGAGGTTTTTTAATATCTGATATTTTTGTAATGGACTGCATTTTACCTAACGGAAACTTAAAAAAGGCATAAGAGCTACTGCTACTCAGTATTTTAACAGATTTTAAGAAGATGATTTTTTTGTATGTTTGTTACACAATTAAGCCAACCGTTTTTGATACTTCTTTTTAAAAAGGTAGGTCATGAATTTTTTGCTTATGTATAACTCAAAAACCACTAGTCAGATCATCGGGTCTGGGGTCAGACAGGGATAAATTAATTTACATTCTAAAAATTGTTGTATTAATAAATAATCTTATAATAAATACAAAATACAGTGTGTTGTAGATTGTAACTAAATAATCAAAATTAATGATTTGATTAAAACGCTTATGTTGAAACGCTTAAATAATTTTGTAACATCTTTGTAACACTCATATTCCGCAAATAAATATTTTTCTTTCTTTCTTTCTTAATAAAGTTTCGCTATATATTGGTAACAGTAAGAGTGATTCTTGGTCTGCTAGTTATTTTCACTAATGGTAACAAAGTTAAAATGAAAATTACATTACTATTATTATTAAAGTTACAAATATAATTATGTACTGAATATAATGAAATGTTTTCTTTTTTGGACAAATTTTAAAAACAGAATAGCAACATGATGTAAGTGGAGCTGCCGGGTTCATAACAACGTGCCTCAAACCATGCAACTGCTGCGCGTTGCGATATGCGACGTCCGTCATACAATTAAGCGATAGTCGCTATTTCAAAAATTTGTCATAATATTTATCAACTACAAGCGATCAAACTACTGGTGTGCTACCAACTCTTGGTGTGCTTTAAAAAGTACGTAATTCATTATAACGACTAAAACCACAAAAACCCACTTGGTTTCCTTTAAAAAACAGTATTATAGGCAAGGTGCTTTCATATTATCTATTAAATTTGATATAATGGTAACATGATATAAGTTTGTCATTAATAAAATAATGAAAACTATATGAAAATTGATTAAGAGATTTCTAAGATTTTTCAAAATAAACATGAATTCTCAGGAACACATTTATGAAACTGTAATGAAAGTATATAGGATCTTCTAAAATACTTAGAGCATAAAATTCTTTAAAGATTATATAAGCATAAAATTCCAAAATTCAAATAAAATAAATTCTCAGTCCCTTAGTATGAACAGTAACAACAACAATGCAAGACGTGAAGTCACAACTTTCGCTGAGGATTGTCCATCTAAGATTAAATTAACATTAGGTAGGACCCCGGCCTTTCAGGCCCATTGTGCCAGTTGGCGACTCGGCCTGCGGTCCAAACACAAATTAAAATTACAACATGTAAATTGTCCGAAACGTCTTGACTTTATGCTTACTAACTTTCACTAAGTGTTTATAATGTGACTAAGTTTTCGCGCTCACTCTTAACTGCTAATGGCTCAAGTATTATTTCAATTATATAAGGATTTCTAACATCCAATTAAGACTAGTCCTATTATTGATCTTTTGTCGAAGTAAACATGAAAAGAGGTAAATTTTAATTAACTTAGTTTTACCACAAAAAAATGTTTTAACAATCATTAAACAAACATTTTAATAAACACTATCTAAAATTGGATTCTCAACCAATAGTATACTGTACCAAATAAAATGTAGTAACTAATAGTACTGCCACGTCATAGTGTAGCATGTTATTGGTTAGATGTCTATTTTCGTCAGTTTTAGTTAAACAGGCGTCTAATTAATTTTGCGGTAAGGCGATAAAACATATACCTACAGGGTTTGGGACATATTTGAAAAACGTTACCAAAAAGTTAAGATATAGATTTCAATTTTTTACTTTGATTCTTATATTTGTTTTGTGACATAAAAAGATTATAGAGCATTGTCCACATATCGTATTTCTAGATGATTCTTGTTCATTTTATGCATATTATACTTTAAACAGTACATTTCGGCTCTACTATACTATTTTATTTCATCACTGGCTCATCGAGTACCGTGGTTCTAAGTTTCATCACAATTACTTGGGGCTTGGCATTTGCAATTCGTGGCGAGACACGAATTTGGCGTCGCACCGGAAGACGTCGTGTGCGACTCGGTGGACTGATGATCTGGTCAAAGTCGCGGGGAGTCGCTGGATACAAGCGACTGGTGACCGTGACTTGTGGCGCTCTTTGGCGGTGACCTATGTCCAGCAGTGGACGTCCTCAGGCTGATGATGATGATGATGATGATGATTTGCAATTCAGTCATTACAATGAAATAGTTTTTGAGTTAATGACAATTGTGTAGTTTACAAAATTATACTGTTTGGAATCAAATGAAAAACGCAAAACCTTCTTATTTGTATTTGATATAAAGTGTAACAATATTTTATGAGCGTTGCAACTTGCAAATTTTGCCATTATCTTCGAAATCTTATCCTATTAATATTATAAATGTGAAAGTTTGTATGTTTGTTTGTTAATCCTTTACGTAAAAACTGATGAACGGATTTTTTGAAATTCGTCGCACATAAAGGGTAACTTGGATTAACACAGGAAAGTTTTTATCCCAAAGTAATATTCCTGCGGGACCATTAATCACCCGGGTAACGCCGCGGGCAACAGCTAGTGTTTTATAAAGAATTTAATCCAAAAAAATGAAGATGATTTAATGATAAGGATAAATATTTAAAAGCCGTAGCACTGAAACCTATAAGAAATATACACAATGATATAAATCAGAAGCCCCGGAGCTTAGTAACACATATGTACTGCACAAACTTATACATATATAAGAATAATGCTTATCCTTAAATAAACGTACCTCTTTAAACCTTAAGGTAGATCCCTTAATTCAATAATTTCCACCCATTTAGGAAGGACCGCCATATTTGTCTTCGACTAAATCCCCAACAAGATTAAGTCCGGCATTTCCGAACCCTTGTCCCTCTCATGTAAAGATCTGCGAACATTCACCAAATATGTAGAAACACTGACCAACTACATTGGACAAAACATGCTCTAGGTTTTACTTAAGCCCCGCTGGTTTACCGTTTCCTTTTAGGTATTTTAGAGGAAATAAGTATTTAATTTATTGTACTAAAATACATGGCAACACCACAAACATATTTGGTGGAAAATCAGCTCAAAGAAATGTTTACCTTCATGCGTTATCAGTTATCCTAATAATGTTTTAAACGCAAAAGTTTGGAAAAATGGATGTATGTTAAAACTACAGAATAAAGTTTACTCATCACAATGATACAAAGGCTACAATTCATAAAAAAACACACTTTACTGAACGAGTCGAATCTGGTTCAATAATAATCCACAATATAATATGATAGACAACATTTGCACCGACTTAATAATAAGTTGGCTTATGAAATAAATTGTGCCTTAAAGTAGTTTTTTTAAACCCGTTTGTTATTCAAATCATCCATTATGTCTGTATGTCTGCTCGTCGATATGTAACAGCATTTTGTTCTGGAACTTTTAAGACGAAACTGTTGAATTTTTGAAGTACATTTACTTATTACCTTAAACGCTGTAAAATTTTGATACAAACATTGGAAAAAATTATTAAAGAGTGTCTTAATACATGAAACAGAAACTAAAAAAAATGCACAAATCCTCTACGCCTATAGGTAGAGATTTTTATATTTTTTTTTTTCTCCATCGTTTGATTGGTTCAGTAACCTTAAGAAACTGATATCATAACAGAAATCATAGTTTAAATGACTTCTTGTTCGCTTTCTTAAACCGAAGTTGCATTAATCTATATCTATACATAATAAATCTGTAGAAGGGTCAATTCTGCTATTGAAAATATTGAAAAAATAAATAGCAGGGGGTGTTACTGAATTGATACCAAACCCAAATATGTGAGTAAAAACATTTTTGTCTGTCTGTCTGTCTGTCTGTTCAGGCATCACGTGAAATCTAAGAGTTCGATTTCGATGAAAATTGGTATAATTATACCTTATTATCCTGGGTATAAAATGGGATACTTTTTATCCTGGTAAAATACGTAGAAAAAAAATATTAATTTTCCAGTTTTATCACGCGAAAACCGAAATCCGCGTGGACGGAGTCGCGGGCGGAGGCTAGTAATAACATAATAAGCTCTGTCAAACGTAAAATTAATTTATGCCATAGCATAAACGAACTCCGAAAAACACCAAATTATTGAGTATCTAAGTAAAATCATGAAGGCTTAATGGCCGCTACTATTTAATATGCTCTCAAACAATACAAAGTCAAGTTAACAAAAGTTGGAAGAAGCGTTTCTTTCAAAATTATTCGCGAGTGAAATGGCGTCTGTCTCAAAGAAACCAGACTCCATGTTGTTGAATAATTCATGGGCCGCTCTGACCCTCAGGTTAATAGAAATGTTATAAATCTATTGTTTTATTTGAAACGCAAATTCTAAACTTTTGGTCCCTCCGACTGTTCCCCACACTGAATGGACGATGTGTTAAGGAATATTTTACGAAAATGTTCCGTGCCTAGCACATGTGAGGCCTGTTTTTTAAGTTTTTGTCATTGGCCTTTACATCTGCCACTAGACAAGTTTTTGGCACTGGCGTTAACATCTGCCACTAGACAAGTTTAGTTTGCATCAAGTTACGCAATGTCATAAAATTCGTATAAAACTATTAAAAATTAGTCAAAAGTAAATTATAAAATAGCTACTAAATAAATTAAATCATTAATAAATTATGAAAACTTTATTGACAGCTGTTTGGTATTTTTTTTAACAACACCTGTCAACCCTGGTCATAAATCGTCAAAGAGTCCTTACTCAAGTTAACTTAGTGAATTCGTTTCATATGAGATTTGGCAGCATCGAATAAATCTGCGATACAATGGTTTCTTCATGGTTGCTTGCATACTTTGTCTAAACAAAATGCCTAAAACTTGACTAATTTTAGTAAAAACATATAAAAAATTTCATAATTACGAAAAACCTGCCACCACCTATTTCGACGGCGTCAAATCTGTCACGTGAAGGTTTGCATGCAATTTTCTTTCCATATCGTTAACTGCTCTCCCAGGTATACATAATAGCTTTCAATCTTACATTAGATGTAGGTATAAGTATGTACATGTTTTCAAGCCGCTAATAAAGAAATTTATTAATTTTAGATGTTTTTGGCCAATTGTGTGACAGTATATTCTATACTGTAGCTTAGCATCGATTTTGCTCGCAGTCTACCCGATTTTGGCTATTTAGTATTTACATAAAGATATGTTTTTGAAGTTATACTTTTTTTGGCACGTTAGGAAAAATGATGAGGGTAAATTTTTACTATGCGCGCGCACACCGTCACGAAAAACCGACATGATGAAGTTAGCTATAGATAACATTTTAGTTTTTTGTGATATTTTTATTAAATATTAAATAAAATTTATTTAACTAAATAATGCATTATAATAAAACTTTTAATGTATTAAATACCATTTTTCTATGGTTAGTGTCATTTTGTCTACAAATGTAAAATAAGGCAAAAGATAAAATTTTTAAAAAGATTTTTATCTTATTACGCCGAAGAAGTATAACTTCTAACGCGTGTACATAAGTACACACACAATTTTTTTATATACAAGAGAAAGTAAACGAACAAGTGTCATCTGATGGAAAGTGATCACCGCCGCCTGCGGACCATATCGCTCGTTTACTATGCGAATGTAGTCAAAAGAGAGTAAGAAAGATTTGTATGAAGAGATTAATGGATGTAGTATATTTACTCACATGTCCCCGAAGAGGTAGGTTGAGGTACAACCAGGGCACCCACGACTAGCCGGACACTAAGTCCCCCAATATTATAGGTAGCAAGCCTATCGCCATGAAGGCACATAAGATCTAATCCCGGGCAACGTCATTTTTGTTACAAAAATTGAAAACACACATTTTCTATTTTTTTTTGTTGCCTGACATGGGGATCGAACCTGAGACCTGAAGACGTCAAGTCCGACGCCGGGGCGCTAGACCACAGAGGTGATTAGTTAGTTAGTAATGGTTGTAGAGGAAGCTAGGCAGGTCTGCAAGGATAGTGACACTTGGCACTCGTTGCTTTCTGTCCAACCTGGCAAGAGACTTGGCGTGAAGATATCAAAATAGTAACCACCTAAATACTTACAAAAATATGAAGACTAAATAACAAGTATTTTTAATAAAACTTATTTAATAAAAAGAAATAGAAAAGAATAAAGAAAAGAATAATCGCCTCTGTGGTCTAGCGGTTCAGTTGTTGAACTTGACTGCATGAGGTCCCGGGTTTGAATCCCGGGTCGGGCAACAAAATGAAAATTGGATTTTTCCAATTTTCTAATAAAAAAAATTTTGCTCGGTATAGAATATGTGCCCGGTTGACGACAGGCTTGCCACCTATAACATTGTGGGACTTAGTATCTTCGGCTAGTCGTGCATGCCCTGGTTGTGCTTCTAGGATACCTACCTCTTCGAGGATATGGGTGTGAAGATACTTTTTTTTTAATAAAAAGATAAAAGGGTTAAATCATATTATTTTAGGTAAAACATTTTAACCGCAATTGAAGGTAAAAAATTGCAGTTGACGACACTCAACAAAATCAGTAGCAATAATGAATGAAAGTATGACATCCGTCCCAGGACTCGAAGACAGAGCACTAGACAGACACTCAACAGATTCCTACAACTTTTTGTTTGATACGGACTCGTAAACTCATTACAAATCCTGCCTGTGAGCGCTAAAACTGTACCACACTGATGAATATTTTAATAACCGCTACAAATTTTATTAACGAAGCATTCTTTTGTCAAAAACATTGTTGACGTGGTCGCGTTTGTATGTTAATGTGTACTGGTGGTCGAAATTCGACCATAATAAATTTTAATTGTTCTTCTTTTTTAAATATGTCTTTCATTCGTTTTTCATCACTTATTTAGCCAATGTCAGGTACATGTAAGTTTGCTTGAAGCAGATTTTGTCAAAACTTTAATTGTAAGTTTTTAAATATTTATTATATTTTATAAGAACGCCATCTTCGTTTATCAAGACCAACTACTTCGTTTCCAAACTTTATGAATATAATTTGTGGGCTTTCTGTGATATGTTATCAATATCAAGATATTTGTTTTTGTGTGTCAAATGCATGGTAGTAAGTGTAATGTTTGATTTTTTGATTTAGTGCACTTCATAAGCATTGTTATTGAAAAATATTAGTGTTCGGCACTTCTCCTGCACATAAGCTAAGGTTTTAAATTCACGTGTTAATATTATGATGTTTGCTTGAGTAGTTAACTACAAAGGGTCGTTAATTTGAGTTGAGTAGTTTTAATTATATCTTATTGAAATTTGGTAGAAGTGTCGTAACTACTCTTCTATTACACATATCATACATACATATCTTCACGCCAAGTCCCTTACGGGGTAGGCAGAGAGTATCGAGTGCCACACCTCACGATCCTGACCAACCTGTCTTGCTTCCTTCACATTCATTACCCTTTTCATACAAACACGCCGGTTTCGGAGACTCTTGACACCACCCTCGGATAATATCCGATTGATCTGATCGTGAAATATCAGCCTTGGTGTCCCCGGGTACCTACATCCATCCACATTCGCATTGTATATCTGCTTTGTCAATCTTCATCTGTCATTCTTTCCACATGACCGAACCAGCGAAGCATGACCTTTCGCATTTTAACACCAACACTTTCTTTCAATCCCACTCTTTCTCGGATCTCACTCTTACGAATGCGGTCAGCGAGCGTTACACCACAGATTTTCCGTAGTGCTCTCATTTCGACCCCATTTATCCTACTTTTATGATCTTTCTGACATACCCAACTCTATTAAATACCATATAATCGATTTTCAAACTTGATCGCTGCTTTGCCGTAACTATAGCTATGCTAGGAGATCTGGGTGAGAGTAGCAAAATTTATTTTAGGCAATTTTAATGTATCCGATTTTTTTTATGTAAGAAGTCAGTAAACAATGACACATGTCTCCTGACGATAAGAGGCAATCGTGGCCTATAGACACCATAGATGTTATAGATAAGTTGCTGTTCTATGGGATACGACCAGGATATTAGACCAATTGTGCCAGTCTATCGGCTACCGGCTATAGGCTATAAGGATTTGACCCTATGCAAGTCACAATTTTTTCTGTTGATATCTTTCGTCATTAAATAAATAATAAATGAAATTTTCTAGACAAATTATACACATTCAATATAACCCCTAAGTAATCAAGTTTGTGCTTATGTTATATTAAGTGCTATTCAACGATACTAATACCTAGAAATACATAAATCAATACCTGAATAAATATAATTAACACACACAGACCCATAAATGCAGACATCTAGATGTTCATCACATAAATGTCTGCCCCGTCGGGACTCAATCTCAAATTCCAAATTTCGTCGCAAGTGTTGGGCCTGTACGCCAATCTTTCAACCAACAATGCAGTTTACTAGACTACTAGAATACCAAAATAAAAGTTAAAGATATATATATGTATATACTGAACACATTTTAAAAATTTTAACACTTTCTTTCGAAAGAAGTTATAAAATAAATATAATCTTATTTTAATATAATTATTTCCACCCTGAATTTAAATAAAAATAGCAGCATTTTATGTGTCCTGCAAGATGTAAGAGCGCGGTCAAGCCAATTAGTTGGCTAATTGAAGAGCTGCTTTGATGTTCTTTCAAGCTTTGCCCACTGATGCGTGAGCCCTTCAACCGGCGCACCTGGCGGAGTGCCTATGTATCCAATATCTATATACCTATTCCTGGTCATATTTCAATGTCTTACATCCTGTTATAATATCATATTTTTTTTATGGACGACCAGCAGGAACTCCTGGAATTGATACCACCGTCTTACTTTATAATGATGCCACAGTGTTAGGATCGAATTCCGTGCTGAAGGGAAGGGTAGATTTACATACGTAGACAACAACCCGGCCATAAGACGAATACACACTAATAACATCTATTGTATCAATATACATCTAAGGGGTCTATGAGTAATTGAGTATTTAACCATGAAGTCTTTAACCGAGCAGCTCGCCCTCTTGTTCACTTTTTATAACACAAAATAGTGTATAATGATTCTCGTGATTCATAGATTCGATTAAGGGATGGACAACCTGATCAAAGTCACAGTTATTAAGTGGATGTTATATTACGGCATATGACAAATAGCATACGGCGACAGTTAAAATAGGCCTACTTCATGCTTTGGAGTAGGGAAGGACTAAGATTGTGTGTATCAGAGAAGGACTATCTGATGTTAATGATGATTTTATAGAGAAGACAGTGAGTGAGGTAAGCTTGAAAACATTACTGTTCATAGACCTTCTCAACCTTACAAATCAGCTCTTGAGTTTCTTGCTTGGAAGGAATTAGCAGGTTCGTTTATCAAATATATATCTGTGCTTGTCTTTTGTGTGTGAAATACACGGGCCGTTAACGGAAAATTTCCAAACTGTTTAATTCAAATCTTCACGAAAAAAAATGTTGTGTATACCTACTACGCCACAAACTTAAGATTTCCGTTGGAGCACTAGTTATCAATAGATCCGGAAAATTATCCTTTTGAATTAAATATACAAATTGTTCACTTAGCCATATAAAGTTACAGAAAGGGTTTAGAGATTGTAATCCAATAACTCTACAACCAGTTCAGGTAGACGTCTTCAGGCGAAAAAACCTGCATTACTACCATTAGGAACTGAAATAGGTGGCTACAACTAGTAATTGTTAGCATATATACTTGTCTTAGGGAGCATCATTTTAATTACATGGATTTATGTTAAAGTTCTCTGAATGTTCAAACTAACACTATCATAAACCGAAAATATTTAGAAATGTTACGCATCTTTTACAACGCCTCCATTGTCTTTCCCAGCTTACATAATACTTTTAACGTCTGAATTTGACATTAACATTACAAAGTTATCGTCATTCATAAAGCAAACCTAACGAAACTGTAAACAAGCCTGTAGTTAACCCTAAAACTTCGCAATGGGTCGTGTCGGAACAAGACATCGTTCGTGACACAAGACGGAAGTACGCTCGCCCGAGCCGCACGGTCAGCTTCCGTCCCTTTGACCTGCCTCTGTCCTCATACTAATTACACCATTGCGATTCTCGTGCTAATGAAATAATTTCTCTTATTTACGTGAAATAAAGTTTATTTTTCTTTGTTTCAGGAATTCCTTACCGAATACGGCTTAAGTTGAAGGAAACCGTTTAAGACAGTGTAGTTGCGTGTTAGCAGTTTTGGGTTTGCCAAACTGTCAATGCTTTTAGCGTAAGTATAGTTACAATTTTAATAAATACTTATTTGCATTATTTTAACATATGAATGTACTGGAAACTCAAATTGGTGTACTCTTTTAATTGTAGTTACTAGTTACAACTAGCTCAAAGGACTTTTTATGACAGAAAAAAGTTAACATAGCCTAGGGATAGTTCCAGTCTACATAATAAAACTACGAGTATATAACAATACTATATAACAATAATGTTATTATTTATTGATATCACCAATCAAGATCTTTTATAGTAAAAAAAATCTTTACGGTTTTAAAAAGAAAAGGGAAAGGAAATTTAAAATGCAACTGTCAATTAAGAATCAAAATTATTTATATCTGCAAGTACATAAATCAGCAGGTAATAACTCTAACAGGAAAACATTTGGTAGAGCAGGTATTTCTTTAGCATTCATTTCTACCAAAGTAGCTTAAGAAGTAAATTTTTTATCACAATTGAAGTGAAATAACTATAAAATATAAAAAAAATATTTGAGAATTTATTGAAAAATAGTAAT
Organism: Calephelis nemesis; assembly: GCA_002245505.1. Classification (NCBI taxonomy): domain Eukaryota; kingdom Metazoa; phylum Arthropoda; class Insecta; order Lepidoptera; family Riodinidae; genus Calephelis; species Calephelis nemesis. The sequence continues at coordinate 452,650 of NJDD01001871.1, forward strand.
TAATTAAGCATTGTTTAACGTAATATAACTACAGGAGATTTGAATATTTTTTCTTTACTATTAGTATTTTCGGAGAATGCAATAAATAAAGTTCTTTTGTGATCTTATTTTCTCAATATTTCAGATCCTTCAGGGCACAGTGTCGCGTGTGTACAGGTCGTGTGGTGGACGGAAAAGACGTGGGCCTCGCCGACCTCTTCCGGCGCTTTGACAAACTGCCCTTATGGCGCACAGCGGAGGGTTATAATGGGTACAAAGTGGGACTACTCATAAAAGGATCCGATGATATATTTTGTTGTTTATTTTCTTTGACCCTTGGGTAATATGCAAAAGATTGTTTAATGAACAACTCCGAAACTATCTTAGAATAGAATATTTAAGAAACTTAAAAATGTTTTATTTTTATTAACTTACCCACCTATAGTATTTGATTAAATAAAACGAGTTTTAGAATTTATAATTTACGTCTTAGTATTCGTAACAAAAATGTTTTGAAGTTCTTTTCAACATCTGAAGTTTAAAATAAGACGAAAATTTTGATTTAAATTACTTAGAATAAGATGAAATTTTTATTAAGTAAGTTTTTATGGCTTTTAATTCTGTTACTTTGCAAATCATAAAGGTAACTACAAACACCAATCTTTAAAATCTATATTAATATTGTACAAAGAAAATACTTATTCGGTTTTTTGTTAGATCAAAAAGGTTTCGAAAGTACTGAACCGATTTAAAATATTCTTTTACTTTTAGAATTTATCTTTATCCCTAATAAATAAAGGCTATACTAACTAGAAAAAAAATTAGTCCATCCGTGTGAGAGTAACAAACAAGTAAAAAAAAATAAAAAAATATGATGTTGCTTTTAAGTTGTCTATTATTATATTTCCTGAAATATCGACAATGCACTTCTTTTACAATTTCATAACTTGTAGAGAGACCATACCTATCTAAAGCTTCTAGTTGAGATCGGATTAGTTATACGCAAATAGATGGGCAAGTTGAAGACAAGTTTTGAAACTTGCGAGTGGCTGCGGTGAACTACCCTGTGTTTACCCTTCGACTTGCACCGAGAGACCACTGAGCTAAATATATTAGCCGATCGGAATATATCTGAATCGATACATGATATAAATTGCCACTTGTTTTGTAGACCAGAAGGCCATCGGCAAATCGTTCTTATTTGTAAATAAAATAAATGGAAACTATTGAAAAAAATACCGAATAAAAGTATTCACGCTCGTATCCCAAAAAAAAACTTAGGCAGCGTAACGCGCATATTTATAATTATTTATTTATATTTTTAGAAAGCTTTTAAAAGGCGTATAATGCAAACACACATAAATCCATGAAAAATTTATGTTTCGAAAGAGCTTATTAATAACATTAGAAGAAGCCTAAATTTAAAAAAAACACATCCAATTAGGTGACATTCAAGTATTTTGGTCTGTAAACTGAAAGTTGTAAACAAGATAATCTTTAAAAGAATTACCTCCTTATCCCTATCTAACAAAATAAAAACTCAATAAATAATTACATTTAAATTTATATTATTTTATTTCAATTGGGATAAAAAGTAGCCTTTGTCTTTTTATGGGCAGGGTGCCATCATGCTTAATTCATTCACGATTTAATTTTTTTTTTTAATTTTAAATCGAAAATAATATTGAAAAAACTATGATCTACTGTACAATTTAGTTGCTGACTATATTTGCTTCCAAATACCTTTAATCAGATTGCTCAAACTCTAAATTTTGTTTAATTTATATATCGGGAAATAAAATATACAACTAATGAATATAAATTGATAATAACTTTTAGCAACAAAAATCTAAAATTGACAAACTTGAA
>NJDD01001871.1:455083-467787 GCA_002245505.1 Calephelis nemesis
CTGAGGGTGCAGCATATAAAAAAAAAACAAAAATATGCAGCTCTGAAAAATACCTATTTGTTTATTCCTATTGCAGTAGAGACAATGGGAACAATGTGCCATGAAGCTAAGTGCTTCATTTACGAATTAGGTCACAGGCTCCGAGATAACGGGCATGACACCCGCTCCGGCTCATTCTTGGTGCAAAGACTCGCGCTGGCCATCCAACGTGGTAATGCCGCTAGTGTCATGGGTACTTTTGCACCAGGAATGCTTCGAGGTGGTTTATTTGAATAATTATTTGTTAGTTATATGGTATTTTAAGGTAGGTTTTAATATTGTTTTTGGCAAAACATTGTGTAAGTTGTGAAAGATTGAATAAAAAATTCATAACATATTGAAAAAAAAAGTAATATAAATTGACAAATCTGCAACGAAGAATTTATTTTAATATATTCACGACTATATTATCCCCAAAGAGATAGACAGAGGCACAACCAGGGCACCCACGACTAACCGAAGACACTAAGTCCCACAATGTGATAAATAGCAAGCCTATAGCCAACCGGGCACATATCCAATCCCAAGCAACTTTTTTATAGAAAAATTGGAAAAACCTAATTTTATTTCTGTTGTCCGACCCGGGAATCCAACTCGGGACCTTATACCTTGACCGCCAGACCACAGAGGCGATTAATAGTAATGAAATAAAATTGAAAATATTTATTTTCAGTAGGTATATGTGTGCTAAGTTGTTATGAATATGTACCTAGCCATTGCATGACTGTTGACGTAACTAACAAAACTGGAAACAAAATGAATTCGTATTAGATCAATAAGCAAAATATCATCAGTTCAAACATCAAAGCTACTTGTTCAAATCTTGATGACATTATATTTTTTCCAGGAGTGTATATTCCGGGTCTCCTGTATAGTATAGACCATCGGCCATTCAGCCAGGCAGCTCGTAAGAGCTGAGCAAAACCTATTCCTGCCGTCATAAGAAAGCTGATAGGTTTATACCACTGTCATTTCGGCAGCAAGACAGCAAGATAGCGATGCACATACAACATCTACGGTGTCTAGTCCATGGTAAAATCATACATATCATGTTAGTTATATGTTTGTTCACTATCTTATAACATGAACAAAATGTAAAAAAAATATCTTTAACACGGAAAACATATTCACTAATTCGTCTATGTCTATTATTAATCTCATCACATCTCACCTAAACGGATGAACGAATTTTGATAATTTTTCTTTCTTGCCTTAGTTAATATCAGGAGAAGGTTCTTATGAAAAAAAAACGTGTCTATTGCAGGAGAAATGCTTTAATCCATACCAACTGTGAGTAGCAGTTAATCTTAAGCGATACAAAGTTCGTCAAGTCGGCTAGTACTTCATAAATATTAGCATAGAGCATGTTAAGAATATGAAAGCAATGTTCAGATTTCCTTTGTTTCCAAGTAATTTCTTAAGTGAATAGCAAGTGATTCTAAGGCAGGTTCAGTTAACGTTACGAGTGAAGTGCGAGCCGGCTCAGAATTTAATTAATCTCTGCGAATAGTTGCCGTTAGCCACGGCCCAGCGGTCACAAGCGATGCTCCTACCTTGTACCACAAGATAGGGTAAACGCACCTGTTACAGACAACTCTAGCGATTACATACGATTGTTTATTGCTTCTAATATTCGTGTCTAAACAAGGATTGTACAATCTTATACAGAAAGTGAATACAGATTTTCCTTGAGTTCAAGAAGTTTTTTTAATTATTTTATGTTTTCGCCTCTGTGGTCTAGCGGTTCAGTTGTTGGACTTGAATGCATGAAGTCCCGGGTTCGAATCCCGAGTCGGGCAACAAAAAGAAAAATTGTGTTTTTCCAATTTTCTAATAAAAAAATGTTGCTTGGGATTGGAAGTGTGCCCGATTGGCGATAGGCTTGCCACCTAACACATTGTGGGACTTAGTGTCTTCGGCTAGTCGTGGATGCCCTGGTTGTGTGCCTCTGCCTATCTCTTCGGGGACATGGGCATGAAGATTCTTTTTTATATTATATGAATGTAAACAAGCAGACAGAGAGTAAAATTTACATTCGTACGTTACCAACCCGAAGCTGTAGTTTACAACCTAACCACCTAAACACGACTGCAATGGTAAATCTACCAGTAAAATAGCTAACTAACTAGTTTAATTCAGAAACTTAAACTATTATACTTTTCTACTAGTGACTAATGAAGTAGTTACAACCTAAAGTCACACAAAATTTAAGTGTCAATTTCTTTAATTTTTTTTTGTTTCTAAAAGATTTTGTTAGTAATATTTTTTTACATATGTTACACTTATCTACAAATGACTTTCACCTATTTCGAATATCATATTCTTATTTTTGCAAATTATTAAAAACCGCAGGAATTATTATTTACTTTATTATAAATGGTAAATCAGGAAACGAATTTAACTTTATTGAATTATATTTATAAAACACCGACCCATTTAATCAATCATCAATTATTTAAGGTTGTTTTATTTGCTATTAAATTAATTATTATAATACTTATATACGAAGAGAACAAGATTGTTACCATTTTGACATACTTTGAATTTATAATGAGACGCCTAAATATTATTAAAGATTGGTATATTGTCAACTAAATGTAATGATTTACAAGTGAACCTATTGGAGAAAACAAATTAATTAATTATATTTGTAAATGATCGATAACTGTTCAGTTTACCCTAGACAAGCGCTTGTCTTGCAAGACGCCGTAATTGATTACTACGAAAAGCACAAACTTTGATTGGTCGCCGTTGAATTCAAGCCGTAATCCGTCTCTACATACATCAGACCTTCGCTTAACTTTACCAAATCAAATGAAAGGCTTCCCAGAATTTGTTCTTCGTAGTATGCATGTATCTCTATAATAAAATAGTCTTCATATTCTATTATCATACATAGCATGAAGACTAGAAGTCTTCATATTCTATTATGATATCATATTCTAGTCTTCTTTCATAGTCGTCATAGTTCTTAATTGATTTTAACACAGTACATCTGTTTTATGACTGAGATGTTTATGTGTTACGAATATAAATAATGTGGTGCACCAAAAATAGTATGAAGATAATTGAAAAAATCAGCAAGGATCTGGAATGGCTTTAAATACTTTTCTATACAATTGTAATAGAAAGAAATAAGATGTTTTAAACTAAAATCGTCGTTTTACTAACATTTTTAATTATTTATACGTTATACTAACGATATGTATAAATATAATTATCGACAAATAAAATAAGAACATGTCGTGAGTATCCCGTATAAATAATTAAAAATGTTAAATAAGATGTCAGCTTTTCCTCCTAGGGACAAACTTCCAAACTCTCAATGGAGATTAGATTTAGAGTTGAAATTACAGGAATATATTTCAGTTTGGTATGTACCTACTTACCTAACCTTATGTTACGTACCTACATACCTTATGTGTGGTAAGTGTAAAGTGGTGATGTACCACTTACGATCTTATCATCATTTTTCATCGGTTGAGTTGTATACTATAATGTGCACCTAAAAAAATGTCAGTCTACAAAACATTACATTACTAAAACTTTCATTGGATAAATTAATTTTTATTTTTCAAATTTCATCTTTGACATTAAGTTTTTTATATAATTTAAAGCCATTTATTGCTATTACAAAGTCAAATACATATATTCACGCCAAGTCGCTTACGGGGTAGGCAAAGAGTACCGAGCGCCATGCCTGACAAACCTGTTAGGTTTCCATCACATTCGAATTACCCTTTTCATACAAACACGCCAGTTTTGGAGACTCTTGACACCACCATCGGATAATATCTGAGTGATCTGATCTTGGAATGTCAACCTAGGTTTCCCCCGAGATCCTTCAACATTTTCACTGTATTTCTGCCTTGTCAATCTTTCATAGCTATCTTTCTTTCCACATGTGCAAATATTAGAGCGTGCTCTTTTTCAACACATTGCAATGCAACGTATCAAAGAATAATCTCAATCAACACAGCTTTCAAACAAAAACCCTCGTATCGAAATCGGTCCCTTCGTTCAAAAGTCATGATGCCACAGATAGAGACACATTCACAGACACGTCAGAGTTATAACAATTCTCTGTTTCCGCGATTAAAAAGCATAACTATTTTAATAAATCCACAAGTACAGTACATAGTAGTACTCGTATTTAAATTATGCGGTTCGGCTATATTCGTCAACCTTCGGAAATCATAATGTGTTTTAAAGATATCTCTTTACAGAGTTGTTATTACGTAATTAATAATTTCGCTTAAATTTAGATTAGGTCAGCCAATTTAAAAATAAAAGCGAAATAAAACCGAAGCGCATAATTTAAATAGTATAATGATTCAATAAAACAATAATATCATTAGAATAACTTAAACACAATTCTAAATTGATATGACCTGGTCTACGAGCACATATTTGTGAAATAGCAGTTTGACAGTCACCTTTATAACCTGAATGAAGATTAATGGCTCTTAACAGCAAGGTAGCGATGGTCAATGGGTGGGTTCCGACGCCCACCAACGGAGTGGAGTCGTGGGTGACGCCGGCTGTTCCTAATAAATATACACAAGTAGTATCCACATGTGCACACAATACCAGGTCAAACGCAATTAGATAACGCAAATAAATAAATATTTTTTTGTCTCATAAGGAACAAACAAGTGGCCATCCTAAGTGTAAAGTCTTTATATTTTAAAATAAAAGCGGTTAAGTGCGAGTCACACTCGCCCATGGAGTGGAGCCCATTTCAGTTTACTCATTTTATTATCATACTAATATTATAAAGAGGATAACTTTGTTTGGTTGTTTGTTTGGTTGTAATGAATAGGCTCAAAAACTACTAGACCGATTTTAAAAATTCTTTCACAATTCGAAAGCTACATTATCCACGAGTGACATAGGCTTTGTTTCATCCAAATCGGTATAGTAGAAGCCAAGTTACGCAGGCGAAGCTGCGTGAAACTGCTAGTATTTCATATACACTATACAGTGGTTGGAATTTATGTCACTTCTGCAATTCTACAATTTGTGTGATTCTTAACAACACAGCGCCGTCTCTTAGCAGTTAAATACGACTATTTTAAGTGTTAGTGCTCCCTTTAAAAAAAAATTACTTACCAGATATCGATCAAACCAATTTTCGTTAAAAGTTTACATGGTAATGTAAATCATACATATTTTTGAGTTTTATCGTTGTCTTTAGAAGTTACAGGGTATTACTTTAGATTTTTACCTTACATTACTTTAGAAGTGTCTTTCGCGCAAACTATTCAGTTTAGAAAAAAAATATGGTAGAAACAATTGAAGTTTGAGAATACCTATTCATATATACCCCACACTTATGGTTCTAAGTATAAGGAACCCAAAAAATGTGTTGTCATGTTTCTATTTTTATGTTAAAATCTTAATGCGGTTCACAGAATACATCTACTTAACACGTTTCAATAGCATAATTTTTATGGTCTCGGAAAAAATGTTTGTGACATACATTTTTCCGACAGACAGGCAGACATGACAAATCTATAATGGTTCCGTTTTTTGGTATTTTCGTCCGTATCTACTGTTAGTAATATTTATTCGTTATAATTTTATTATTAACTTTCAATCCATTTAAATGTAGAAACACTAAAGTTACTAATCTGTGCTTGCACAGTGACAATATTTGTGTTTTAATAACATCATGTAATTGTCATTTGTTTTTTTTTAATATTTAAAATGTGCCATTTGAATTTATAAATATTTGTATAATTTATTTTAACACTGTGAGAAAATAATCAGGTCACTTTACTTGTAATTTATCCTTTAAGCGGAAGTGAACTAATTAAATAATAGTCTTATTTTGATAAAATATAGCATTAAGAGACAATAATGTTAATTTAGCCTTAAATAAAATTTGTATACCAGTTAAGTCTGGTGGAATAGGCGAAGCATAAATTATTATTATAACACCTCCATGTACCCTATTTGTGCACAAATAAAGAGTTATTTTTATTATTATTAATATGAATGGTCATGATAATGATCACTTCCTTTACACCGATACTTTATAATGCCTGCTGTAGCTGCGGCGATGCCCATTCTGTCGCTAGTCGAAGAGTAATAAACATCTCATTATATTTAAGTGTCTTATTAAATAGCCCTTCTAACACTACGTATTCCGTGCTTAAGATTAGAGTAACCTGTTGCTAGCACATGCCGTCTTAAATTCCGACATAAAACATAAGACATATGAGATGTACTATGATAATCGAAGTGCTTATAGGCGAGTGACGGTAGAAATAGGAAATCGTTTATTTCACACAGATCATGCAATGGTATTTTTTGTAAGAGGTCAGCGAACAAGGACAAGGCTCTCCTGATGATAATAGATAGCCGTGGAGACACGATAGATGTTACAGGTGGGTCACTGTTCTAAGATCGAGATGGAAGTCCTATTGTGCAAATCTAAACCGGTTGCCCCACTTCCCAGAGCGGAGTATCACAGAGTCATTATGGCGGGAGGAATAGGTAAGACGGTGGATCGAACCCGGGGCAAGTTGCTTTACAGCACTCTACCACCAGTTGTGTTGTCACTGACCTATATTGGGACCTCTTACGAACTCCCTGGCAGAAAGGCATATGTTCTATTCTACTCAGGTGACCCTGACAACACGGGGAAAACTCTCTTCGGGGAAGATCTTTCATAACTATTTATGTACCACTGACTTCAAAAACATGAACTACCAAAAAAAAGTATCTTCACGCACATATCCCCGAAGAGGTAGGCAGAGGCACAACCAGGGCACCCACGACTAGCCGAAGACACTAAGTCTCACAATGTGATAGGTGGCAAGCCTATCGCCAACCGGGCAAGTTTCCAACCAATTTTTTTTTATTAGAAAATTGGAAAAATCCAATTTGCTTTTTGCAGGCCGACCCGGGATTCGAACCCGGGACCTCATGCAGTTAAGTCCAACACCCGAACCACTAGACCACAGAGGCGATAACTGAACTACCAGTAACAAGGAAAACAGCAAAACATTTAAGCAATGCATCCGCGACACATCAGCAAAAGTAATAAATTATTTATTTGTGAATAATTCGAAATGAATTTTGTTTACTGACATTTTACCAAGTACTGAGGACCTTACGAGTGAGTCACCAGAGGAAAACCATTGTCACCGCACTACCGTATATTATTCAAACGCTTCTTGTTTTGTCGAAGGTTGGCAGACAGGCAGACGGGCTCTGATGATAACTAATTGCTCTCACCAATAAGGATTCATACATAACCGCATTGAAATTGTTACATTTTTAACCAACTCTAGAAAAGGAGGTTCTCAATTTCATTGTATGTTTTTATTTCTTTATGTGTTTGTTACTAGATTACTTGGCCAATAGCCAACTGATTTTGATGGTTCATTTTTAGAAAGATAGCTCATGATTCTGAGGTAGTCCCGTGTTAATTTTATTACTATATATAGTATTTTTTGAGGTATACTTAATAGGATATCATAATTTTTCTGTCATCGTTGACGTCAAGATAAATGAAAAATGTATGTATTATTAAGTATAGCTTAAAAAGGACTGGTACCTAACAAATTCTAAAAAAATATGTAGGACCATTTGGAAATCATTTGCTGTCATCCGAAAAAAGAATTATGTTAATTACGTGACGTGGTGGTGGTAGTTGAAGTCGGTTTTTGTAATTTTACTACGCTTAATTATACAATATGTGAGACTCAAAAATACTACTATAGTTTGTTCACGGTAAATAATAGTGACATCATTAATCTTGCCGTCTATGACCAATCAAATCGCTTAGTTTTATTTTGTAAGATTTATTATGTAGAGTTCTGTAATAAGCAAAATCTCATTTTTCATCCATGATGGTCTAGGTCTTCTGTGTAGAATATGACTGTCTTCCTGAAAGGCAGCTCGAAAGATCAAATGAGTCATCAACAACACGCTACTAGTAGTGCGATGCTGCTACTCATAAAGATTTATCCTTTTACTTATTCCTATCGTCATAATGATGGTGTCGTAGTCTGGTACGGAACCCACAACATCTATGGTTTCTATGGGAAACAATTATTTCTTACTATCAAAGGAGTCGTGTGCTTGTTCGCTATCTTATCGCATTAAAACCGAATAAACACAGTTTTTTAAAAGTCCTATTTTTCAAGAAATTCATATTATTTATTTTTTTATACCTAGAAAAATTACATAAATTAAACTTAACCCTAAAGTAAGCCAACTAAATTATGATTACGTTATAAGTGTAGTCAACGATACTTATATACAGATATACTTTTAGCCTAAAAAAAAAGTACTTTTAGCCTAGATCCAGAAATACCGACACGAATATCTGCCCTCGTCGGAAATCGAACCCAAGTCTCTTGGTTGATAGGTGGTATTAGGCGTATACGCCAATCCCTGAACCAACGACGCGACTACAGTATGATCTGCTCGCCATTGGCCTATTTCCTAAGCATGTGCTCGCTTGCGTCTGGACTAAATTTAATAATGGATTAAATTATTCGACTCTGATTTAGTATCTAATTTTTAATTAGGATTAAATTTTTGACCGCCTCGTTAGTCGAGTGGCTAGCGTACACGCCTAGCTACATCGGCCGACCGCGAGGCTAGGGTTCTATTCCTGATTTAGATGTCTGCGTTTCCGGGTTTGGGTGTTAATTGAATTTATTCTAGTATCTATTTAAGTATTTCTATGTATTAGTATCGTTGACTAACACCAATAATATTTGTGGGTGTTTATCAAATTAAATTTATTTTGGTATCTATTTAAGTATTTCTGTGTATTAGTATCGTTCACTACCACCCATAACACAAGCATATAATTTGCTTACTTTGGGGTTATATTCAGTTTGTGTAACTTGTCCAAGGGTATTTTTTTATTATTTATTTGATTTAGGGCTTAAAAAAATTATCTTCTCGCCCGAATCCCTAAAAAAGGCAGGCAGAGGTACAACCGAGACATTAACCATTAACCGAAGGAACTTAGTCTCATTAGCCTAGTGCCAACAATGAACTCATCCGAATCCATGTGTATATATATTTCATAATATTTAAAATTCTGAACGATGTGTGTATTAGAATTTTTTTGAACATTTTTGTAGTTTCTGGAACCAGGAATCGAACCCAGCTCTCATGTAGTAAACAACAACTGACCACTAAACCACAGAGGCAACAACAGAACCGTACAAGCGCCTCAAGTAACTATTCTTCGACTTAAACTGGTTTTCTGAATACTTGAATCTATATCTAACCTAAGGGCTGCTGCTCATTAATAAAACAGAATAAGTTCTAAACTATACAATCTCCTCAGACAGTTTAAATTAACTGTATAAAATCACCTCAGCCAAATGAACAGTCATAGTCAAGAGTTGTAGGCATGACGGTCACCATGGCGCCGGCTGTATCTCGTGATGAAGCGGCCTTTGTCTCGGACCACACACATGATGTCACCTTGCGACACAAATAGCAACCGCCATGTTTTCGGTACCTAGCCCACAGACATGACGAATTAATGATACAATGTCTTTGTGAAGGATCATATTTTTGCTTCATTATTTATATTCAGAGCTGTGTGCAATTTTAATATAAATATTTTAATAAAAATATTTTTTTAAGATTTTTTAAAGCTCTTTCCTTTATTGAAACAAAATGAGGTTTTAAATACTCTTCTCTCGTCCAAAATCACATTTCATTGTACTAGAACCTTTCAACCACAAATTAGCTAAGCTTTCTAGCCATGTGGCTCATGTCAGCTAATGGCTATTTGCAGCTTAGTAGAAAGTTACACTTTCAATGACAAAAATAAGTATAAATTGTATTTCATCCTTGAAATCCATCATCAGCCCTGTTTCTTATTGCTGCAATGAAGTATGGCAGTGAGACGAGCGACATTAGCAGAGACTGCAATTCATTAAGATGGACTTCCTGTGATGAATATGTGTACAACTCGTTCGAATCAACTGTGCTCTCTGCTGGAATGCGAGCCCTCTCCCGCTGCCCCGCGTGCCGCCCCGCATTTACCGCAAGCGCTTAGTAGCGATAGCATCTTTGTTACCGATATCAAACAAACCTTTTATCAACATACCACAAAGAAACTCAAAGAAAGTCATTTCAGGGTCTTGTGTAAAGCGTTGTTCTCCTTATTCATTTAGTGAGATTTCAGAAAAGAGCAAACACAATAATCTACTGACGATTTCACTTGAGCTCTTGAACATTTTAACAATAAATAAAAAATTTGACAAAATGTCACCAAAATTGACTAACTTTAATATACACGAAATTCTAATACCAGACTATTAACTACTACACACGATACCCCGTTTTGGTCCGTGCTCATTTGCAGAACAGATCATCTGCCTTCCTGCCAGGCAACTCGTAAAAGGCGAACATGGGCTTACCGTCACTAACAACGTGATATATGACTAGGTGGCAGAGTTTCGCAGTGACTCACAAGGATTGGTACCACCGCCTTACCTATTTCTGCTGCTATATTGCCATGACGTGTTCCGGTACAGAGTGTGAGGTAACCGGTAAACTTACTTTTGCTCGAGGCCTAACATCCCGGACTCTGGTTTGCAACGCACCATTACCATCTTTTGGTGTCTCTAGGCGACGGAAATTTATTACCATCAGGAATTCCGTCTGCTTGTTTGCCTTGCAATTTCATTAAAAAAAACATAAAAAAAGAAAAATAAATGAAAAATGAAAATGACAAATGACGTCACAGCGGAGATGCATAGTTAATTCGTACGTGTTGTATGTGCGTAACTTCACACACAAAGATCTCTAGTCAAAAACTACGAAATACATGGCAACACTCCATCCCGCGGCCCTGTGGATAAATTATAGGAAAGCTTCCTTAGTTTTCTTTAACCAGCAGCTCATATATTACCTAATAGAAGAGACATAAGAAAATCTGGCCAGAGAAACCAGACCTGACATGTACCTACCGAAGACAAAGTGAAGTGGAAAGTAAGTGTTAGAAAGGGGCTATTAGTTAACATGCTTAAGAGTGAGTAAGAATCAGAAATAGCACTATGACGATGATGATGATTGCTGTTTATGGATAGTTTGGTAAGTTAAGTTATAATATACTAGCAGTACATACAGCACCGATTTTGATGAAACAACGCCTATGTCACTCGGGGATAATGTTGCATTCTAACGGTGAAAGAATTTTTGAAATCGGTCCAGTAGTTTTGGAGCCTATTCATTTCAAACAAACAAACAAAAAATCAAATCTTTCCTCTATATAATATTAGAATAGACTAGCGGCCCGCCCTGGCTTTGTACGGTTATTAAATACACATATAAACCTTCCTCTTGAATCATTTTATCTATTTAAAAACCGCATCAAAATCCGTTGCGTAGTTTTAAAGATTTAAGTATACAAAGGGACATAGGGACGGAGGAAGCGGCTTTGTTTTATACTATGTAGTGATACAACGTATGCTATGTAGTCATCAGCACCAAAAAAGATAATCTTTATATATATAATTCTTCTGTGAGTGTGTATGTCACTGAACTCCTTCTAGACGGCTGGACCGATGTTGATGAAAGTTTTTGTGCGTGTTCAAGGGAATTCGAGAATGGTTTAGATTCACAATTTGGTCTCCTGGAAAATGTTTTTTTAATTAATTTTTTAATAATAAGTAGTTGTTGATTTTGGAATGTTTCACATCGGATCCAACAGACTGCGCTACTGTCGAAGCATTAATGTCAAGCGATACGAAGTTTGCTGGGTCAGCTAGTTTATTTATAATTAGAAATGCTTTGTCCGCGTTTCAAAGTTTTAGATAATAAAAATATATAGGTAAAGTACCTTTGCCTTGAACAATATGTAGGGATAAAATATTTTCTTTATTTCTTACTAGCTGTTGCCCACGGCGTTGCTCGCGTGGTTAATGGTCCCACCGGAACATTTTTTTGGGATAAAACTATCCTTGTGTTAATCCAAAATACCCTGTATGTGTGTGCCAAATTTAATGAAGGAGTAACAAACAAACAGACATACAAACTTTCGCGTTTATAATATTAGTGGATACGCTTTTCAGTAAAAAGACTGTATGTAGTTTCCATATTACGGAATGGGTGACAGATTTCTGAGATGTCCTGGCCTGATTGGTATTGGCAATTTTCCTTTACCTGATATCATAACTACAATTTCCACAAGCGTGAGAATTTAAGACATCTTAAATCAGAACAATGGCAAAATGCCGTCAACATCTTGATATCAATTTCAAACTTTTTAGGAAATTTGTCTTCCTGTTTGTTTTTCCTTGTCACAGTGCTGTACAGCAACTTGCCCCGGTAAGAATCCAGGATCTTAACTATTCCTGTCGCATTTACGACTCTGCCATACCAGTTATAGGATATCGGGAAACCTTACGCAATGGACCGTATAGTCCCGGTTGCAATGGCGACGCGCATATAACATCTATATATAGTATCTATAAGTTACGATGTGTCTTACCTCTCGTGGTATCAAGTATACGGATCTCCTGGTGGTAAGACTCGCCTATAACCAATCAAGAGAGCCGTGTGCTTGTTCACTGACCACCCTTATATTATGTTGCGAGTGCCGTCAATCCTAATTGGGAAGGCTCTGGACCGCCTCTTCAGGGGAGAGGATCCTAAGGGACCAAAGATAAAAA
>NJDD01001871.1:468304-480361 GCA_002245505.1 Calephelis nemesis
GGGTAAGAATCCAGGATCTTAACTATTCCTGTCGCGTTTACAACTCTGCCATACGAGTTATAGGATATCCAGAAAACTTACACATTGGACCTTATAGTCCCGTTTACAATGGCGACGCGCATATAACATCTATATATAGTATCTATAAGCTACGATGTGTCTTACCTCTCGTGGTATCAAGTATGCGGATCTCCTGGTGGTAAGACTCGCCTATAACCAATCAAGAGAGCCGTGTGCTTGTTCACTGACCGCCCTTATATTATGTTGCGAGTGCTGTCAATCCTAATTGGGAAGGCTGTGGACCGCATCTTCAGGGGAGAGGATCCTAAGGGACCAAAGATAAAAAATAACGTATAGATAGTTATGAAGTTCGCGGAAAAGGGAACCTCAGGACAGATCCCGTGTACTTCACGTGTTTCAGCCCGTATAACCTCGAGGTTGGTAGAGCCTTGGGTTTGTGGAGGGTATGACCGCTCTCATAAAAAACTGGATAGGTAAATATTTAGTATTCTCATATTTCTTTTCTCCTTATTTTGTTAGCTTGATCAATTGTTAAAACGTTACAATGAACTGAATGAAGTATCTTCTGTAGTACAAACATAATAAAGTTACCAGCTCCCGCTTCCCTGCGACATAATGATACATCTCAACGAACAGGATAATTAAAAAGTATGCGTCGTGCGTTGCGCCAATAAAAGAACAAGTGTGTACCCTACAGATGCGAGCTGTTCTCACGCCGCAATACCTACCACGTAAATACTCATAGAATGTGGAATCAACAGACCTGACAGTCTTCTGTTTATATTTTTACCTAATTTAGGATAAATTTCAGAAGTAGATATTTAAGAAAAAACACCCTATCTTGTATTCAATAATTTATTAACAGTACATATAATATGTAAGTAAGTCCCATCTTGCACCGGAGGACGTAGTGTTGGACCTCCCACCCGGTGGACTGACGATCTGGTCAAAGTCGCGGGGAGCCGCTGGATGCAAGCGGATGGTGACCACGACGCTCGCTTGTGGCGCTCTTTGGGGTAGGCCTATGTCCAGCAGTAGACGTCCTTCGGCTGATGATGATAATGATGAAGTTCCATCTTATGTTTCAATAAAAGAGAAAGAGAGGATAGGATACTATTGTAAACACTCATTGCTATCAAATTATTACACCCGTAAAGTTTTGGTTGACTTTAAATCTGTATTATCCTAATATTTCAATGATTATAAGCCGTTCAAGTTACTACCGATTTCCTCACTACCGTCGGAGCAAGATATTTCACGCTCACGCAACTCAACTTGTCCTTGTTAAAGTGGCGTCATACAATTAGACTTGAGATTAGAAATGAGAAAAGCTTTAACAACCTGTGTACCACGGTGATGAGCTGGCAACGACAAAAAGTCTGAGACTAGTCTGAGTCTAGTAGCAACGTCACCTGGCCTTTAAGTCACAATTCATAGCTCGCAATTTCAATTGCATGTTTGTTGAATTGTCTGTTTAATAGCTCATCACCGAGCATTCAACTGTAACTCTATACACCTTGCTGCTTACTGTTCCATGACAAATGAACTTGTAGTATGTCTATAGCAAACATGCGTCGATATCAATTCAACTTTAGCGCATCATTGAGATGTTGAACAACGTGTATCTCTATCGGTGAGCTGCAGTTGCTGGGTATGTTCGTAATACACCCTGCTCCAAAATAACTAAGATCGAAACGTATTAAGGTCGCATATGTGTCTCCAAATGACGTCAATAGTCATTAGTCTACACTCGTTGCATTTAATTCATCTCTATCGGTTCGTGAACTGCAGTCGCTCGGTGTGCCCTTACTGCACACTACTCTTTGCCAGCTAAGCTCGCGGTGTATCGAGGTCGCATGTGCGTCTGTGAATCACATCAGCGTTCGTTAGCCCGCAGTCGGCGCATCAGCGAGGTGTTGAACAACGCATCTGTCTCGGTTGATAAGCCATCTGGTAATTAGATCATAGTTACATTACATTTGATATTTGGCAACAGCGCACTTTAATGATTCTTTCGTAATTTCAACCCTCAAAGATCAAAATTTGTATGTCTATTTGATAATGTATTGATTTGTTAGTTTGACAGTTTGTTTGCACATCTCGAAAGCCTATTCATACAACATAAGTAGAGCTGAGTTTACGGTTTATTTGAATTTTGAGTAAAATTGGTAAACATTTTGTTGCGCATAAACTAAACTAAATTAAAGTTACCGCTATCTTCTTTCTAACGAAAGTAATAGAAAAAGACAAAACACTTTTAGTGCTGTCAGATCAGTCTATAGGTACACGACAATTCTACAGACGTTTAATCTATCACTCGCAATACGTTGGTTAAAAACACCACAAATTGATATGTCCGAACTAATTTAATATGTATAAAATGTTCCATCTCTGTTTTGTTTGATGATTATATGTATCGAAAACATCGAAAACAAGTTCAGTTTGTGAGCCACCAAAGTTTTCAAATCTAGTATAAATATTAATAGGAAATAAAAAATAATTTTCAATCATTTCATTAACATTTAATCATTTTGCCATCATTGACAGTTTAAAAAAAAAGACGACTTGTAGGTCTTGAAATAATTTGCAAAATATAACCCAACCGCCAAACAGTTATTAAAAGACAAGCATTGTCAATACATCATCACTAGGTGGAAAAGTGAAGACTTGTCCAGATCAATACTCCTTCCCAGTATAGTATTTCTTAGTCATATTTTAATTAAAGAGGTCAGTCAAAGCAGCCTCTAAACGTTCTCACGTAAGAAGGTTGAATTCTGAGCGTCTCATTTGCAACGCAAGAATATCGCCTGCGCTTTAGCTACATTCCTACATATTATAACATCAAGAAATCTGCGTTCTTTCCATTCGACAATACTTAACATCCAAAACTATGACAAAATGCTAGTTTTTAACTCGCGACCGAAAAATAAGTTTGCCATGTCTGTGTGTGTATCTCTCTCTCTCTGTGGCATCATAACCCTTAAACGAATAGCCTGATTTGATAAGAATTCTTTGTTTCGAAAACTAACAGAACTGTATAAATCCATTTATGTCACATGTAGATATATCATAACATCGTTATACGAGTACATATATCGTACTAACATATGTTACCACCTATGTGTGTACCAAGTTTCATGAAAATCGCTAGATTTGAATAACACATATGATTGTTTTTACCCTGAAGAAAATATTCCTTTGGGAGCATTACCCAATGGACAACGCCGCGGGAAACAGCTCATATACTGTTTGTATATCTCGTTTGTATATTTTTCGTAATTGGAATAAGATTTTGTATAACCTAAATACTAAAATGATAACACTACAACGAGAACAGCGTGTGAAGTGGTCTCACCATTAGTGAAGCACTCAGATGGCGATGTTTGCCAGCAGCAGGAGATGACACCCACTTGAGAGGTACTCAGCCACTCGTATTAATTGAGAGTTCACAGTACCAAGTGAAGAGCCAATGACCGGCGCGCGCGCACCTTACTGTGACATACAAACATATGTACATACACTAGCAAACCTTATCAGCATCAGAAATATCATTTAACAGACTGAATACTTTAAACACAGTTAAACAACAGAAAACTGCTTCTAATTATTTCGTATATATTGCTATATGTAGCAAATTGACAATTATTTTAACCAGAAACATTAGTAACGTGATGGTCCAATACAAAAAAAGTGAAGTGAAGTATCATCACGCCCATATCCCAGAAGCGGTAGGCAGAGGCACAACCAGCGCACCCACGACTAGCCGAAGACACTCAGTCAAACAATGTGATAGGTGGCAAGCCTAACGCCAACCGGGCACATATCTAATCCTGACCAACTTATTTTTTATTAGAAAAACCCAATTTTCTTTTTGTTGCCCGACCCGGTAATCGAACCCGGGACCTCATGAAGTCAAGTCCAGCACCTGGACCGCTAGACCACAGAGGCGATGGTACAATATTGAGAAAAACTTAAAAACCATTGACGGATCATGATGAAAGAAATATGAGACCACCTCGGGGTCATAAATTACCTTTCCAAAAAGTAAGCAATCAAAGTCGGTTTGGTCGGCCGAGTAACAAACGTAAAAAAAGACATACCTACAGTTAGACTATTAATCCCCTTTTTGTTTTTCTTTAAAATTCAGGAATTTGTAGTTCGCCTAATACATATACATATTTTAATCATCTATGTGGTCTAGCAGTCCAGCGTCAAACTTGAGGTCCCGGGTGCGATCCCCTGGTCGGCAACAACAAAAAATAGGAAAATGTGTATTTTCAATTTTCTTATAAAAATAACATTGCCCGCGATTGGACTTTCTTTTATATATAGGTTAATTATTACTTGCATTTGATAGCGCGGTGTTGACAAAATGTATGTGGGACCTCACGGAATACTTAGCTATTTTTCGGAAAAAGAATGATAAAATCGTAATGCATCGCTGAAAAAATAATTGAATTCGGTTTTTTGCAGTTTTCCTAATTTTATTTTTTTGTGATATTGGAAGGCAAACAAGTAGACGGATATCCTGATGGTAAGAAATTCACGTCGCCTAGAGACAACATAGGTGGTAATGGTGCGTTGCCAACCGGAGGCCGGGATGTTAGGCCTCGAGCAAAAGTAAGTTTACCGGCTACTTTACCCTCCAAATCGCAACACGTCATTACGTTATAGCGGCAGGATTAGGTAAGGCGGTGGTACCAAACCGGGTGAGTCGCTGCGAAATTCTACCACCTAGTAAAATATTTTTGCATTTAAATAGCATATAATACCGTGTTATGCATAGCATTTATATCTAGCAAGGTACACTACAATGAAGACCACTGACGTTATGGCAGTAGTACCAAACCGAGCGAACACTTGTGGAATTATCACTGTCACAGAAAAAAAATGCTAACCTAGTTACTTGTAAAACCTAGTTTCTTCTTTAGCAGATTATGCATCAAACAGGCAAATCTTTAATTTCACTTCTGTCAAAATCTTCATAAATCTGTTTTTACCTCAAACAAGTAAACATGGACCACCCAATATTTGTTACAGAAGATGCTGTCAAAAGCAGTAGAAAGATTAATTGGCAGTTTTATTAATGTTATGGTTTTTAAAACTCTAATACGAAGTTAATACGTGTTCGAGGCGGACCATCTCAATGAGTTCTTATTACATTGTATACTTAACAAAACATTACTTCAATTAGCAGTAAAACCATGGAGTAGGTTTTTAGTTTAATTTTAAACTATTACGAATAGTTTGTATTAAAATAAATGCATATACGATAGTATGTAACTCTAACAGAAAGATTATTTATGAAACGTCATACAATTTTAATAACCGATTACTCTCTTGTTTACAGCTGTTTAACATGATCTAGGTTTTATGAAATACCTGTTTAAAAGTCATTTTTAAATAACAATTAATCGTCAAATATCAGACAATATATCGGATCGGATGATACAAAAATCTGATTTTGCTATATTACGGTTATTGAATAGAAAAGTAATAAAAAAATCATCTATTTACTATAAACATTTCAAGTTTAATATTAATTGTATTAAAATAGAATTTTGTAAATTTACTAACGACCGCGCTCATGGACTTTAGCTACCTTTTAATCAGCCATTAACTCTACATTTTCTAAGCGAAATTGTGAATTAAAAATAGTTTAAACGCTAATGAAGTCTCTGAGTGTGGCCGTTAGTGTTGTAAATAAAATTACAAGTTGTAATTGTAAATTTACAATCCTTTGTGTGCAAAATATGTTCAAATATACATAAAGTTACAGTAAGTAGGTACATAATTTTTCGATCAGCAAATTTTATTTACATATCTCGAAATTCATTAAATTTATCGAAATAAAACTTCTTACAATTCGGAGTAGACGCTGAAGAAATTATTTTCAAATTTAGTACACCGTATTACCGTGGCACTACGATTCGGCTCGGTATATCTACGAGTATGTTGACACGTGTACTACGAGTACCAGTACCCATACAAAGCGGGGCAACTAAATAAGTTATTATTGTACACTTAATATTCTTCAATAATAACCAAAAAGAATTGGTTGGATTTGAGAAGTTCTTTTTTTTTAAAAAATAAGTTAATGCCAATGCTGTTTTTGTGACGTTGAAATGTTCCGACCAGTAGCAGTTTCAGCAATACCAGCGCCTTGGGCGTAATTTATAGGGCGACTTCTAAATGCAGTTGAAACACATACTAAGAAGGCCGATAATATAGCATATAAATGATAATAAATCATATATATACCATGTGTCTGACACCCTAGGGGGTACCACACCCTGAAAAATCGTCGCCTCTGGTATTGACCTTGTCACTCGCTGGCTGTAATTATTTACTAATACTGTATCACTTCACCAGGACGATCATAACTAGGTGGTAGAGTACTTAGCAGTATTGATTTGCAGCTTGATGGTACCGTCGTCTACTCCTTTCCCTAGTCCTGACACTTTGTTGAGAGGATTACGTAGCTGGTATATTTGCACAGGAGTGGCCTAAAATGTATAAGACGACATACCAGTAACATTTAAGATGCGTACAGGCCTAAGCTATCCTGCCTCTTCAAGCATAAATAAATGTATGAATTAATTACACACTTCTGTAAATACGTTTTGAAAGTACCAAGTTGCCATAAGCTCAGGGAAAGTTATAGCAGTTGTCGACTCCACAGTGATCTATCTGCGTGTAGGTAAAAGGCAATTAACAGTTTAGCGGGGTCAACAAGTCCGGCGTCGCATACCGGTCAATTCGAGCTCGATGTGGGAACGCTCTGAGTCACCTCCACCATGTTACATCATGCAATCATCACAATCAAAATTTTATATGATGACATGTTGTAGCTGTTTAGTTTAAAAGAAATTACAATAAGCTAACAGAAAAGCTGTAATGTATAACTAAGTGTATTCTACAAACATACAGAAAAATTGTAATATAACTATGTTTATTTCCTGAATTTGAATAGTAATCACAAAAAGCTGATTGAATGGAAAACAGTAAGGTAAAAAAAGTGTGAGGAAATATCCCTACTTTAGTAGTTTTTTTTATGGAATATATAGCAACGAGTAGTCGATTTAAGTCAAGGTATTTTTATTTTAGCACTTGCTCTGCGCTACAAACTGCTACATTTTTTTAAAAAAAGGTTCACCTAATGGAAAGTGAGCTCAGAATATATGTAACACTAGGGTTTTCACAGTTGCATTACCACCAAAAATGAATAAGCACCTTTTTTGAAGGTCCCCAAAGACTTTAAAGGTCCCTAAAGAAAACACTGTGGCCGGTAATAGATTATATAATGGTATAGTGCGAGCTAAAAAACTGTCTACGGAAACGAATAATAGATAAATAAAATGCCATGGATCACGATTGTAAGGATGAAACTTGGAGTACTAGAAACTGTTATTTCACTTCTGAACTTAATTTTGATATACTATTGGAAGTCCAAAGTTTAGTTATTCCAAACATTAAAAATACACATTTTTTAAGCCACAAAAAAGCAAAGTTGAGCTCAAAAAGGTTTCAATGCCGTTTAAAAATTGTTTAAATTTTTTTCTTTGTAGGTTTGGTTTGGTAGGTTGTTTCTTAGTTTTTCCCCGTGTTGGTGCGGGCCTGCAGAGCCAGACCTACAAGAGTCAACAACAAAAATATCAGTAATAGTAAAGTACTGTGCATCTAATTTCTCAGGTAGTTATCTACCGCCTTACCTATATTCCTACCGCCATAATGCCTGTGTCATGTTCAGATCTGGGTTGAGTCGGTATACTTGCATAAATAGCCTAACAAACCGGTCATAGGACAGAGACGTACATATATAATGTATATAGGCCACGGTTTTCTCTTACCATCAGGACATATAACCTGAACCATATGAAACAGCTTATCAGAACATTTTTCATTGTACAGAAGGCACGTAGAACATGAACAGGAATCCAACAAGCAAATGTTATAATATCCAACTGATATTATAAATACGAAAGTATTTGTTTGTTTGATACTCCTTCACGCAAAAACTGATTAACTAACTTTCGTAAAATTTGGCAGACACATAAAGGGTAACTCGGATTAACACATAGGATAGTTTTTATTCAGAAAAATGTTTCTGTGGGATCACTAACCACGCCGGAACATCGCGAACAACAGCTAGTCTGTGTATAAATAAAAAGAAAATTCTATAAATAAAATTTAAAAATAACCAATCTCGAAAATGATAATCTGGCTTAAAACGTCAGAAATTCCCCCAAGTCGCAATTACGACCAGATCACTTTCCATCTAAGAAGGTGATTCTTATTATTTTTCCCTCCCTCGTAGGAAGCTCGTTAATTGGAAGGAGTATTTTATTAAGGCCAATTTGTTCGGAATACCTGGCAGATTGCTCGGGACTCGGATTGCCTCTCTCGAGCGATTTGTTTGAGATTTTTTAGAGGGGAAGGTTCTTTGAAAAATGTCTGTTGTCTTTTAATTAGTGGGATGCAAATTGTTAATTACCGGTACCGGTTTTGGCAAACCGTTTCTACTGTTTTAACACGTTTATGTTTAATTTGTTTGTCTTGCAGAGGATTATCTCCTTATAAATTTAGGTACAAAACGGCAGTTATTGGACTTGACTTTGAAGTCTCGAGTTCTATTCCCGGGTTTTAGGCCACGTTTGTCTCTAACCATTAAGACACAAGTGTGCTTTTTTGCTGACCTATCACAAAAAAAAATAAAATTAATAATAGAACTATATTAAACAGTTTGTCAGATTTAATTTAAAAAAACACAAAAGGAATTGTGTTTTTTTATATTTTCTAATAAAAACAACATTAATTGGATATGTCTTCGTTTGGCGATAGACTTGCCACTTTTCACTTTCACTAAGTGTCTTCGACTAGTCGTGGGTGCCCTGGTTGTTCCTCTGTCTAGATTGACGTAAAACCTGGATATACATGCTTAATATGAAATATGTTCAAATTTAATCAAATTAAATAAATATTAAATAGGTTTTTTTGTATTTTCAACAACCAACGAAAATCGAGAGGTGTTATACGTTTGACATATCTGTATGTGAGTGTGTGTTTGTCCATGGCATCGAGCAGATGGACGGATTTTGATGTTGTTGTTTTTGTTTGAAACTGATGTCATCGAGATGTTTCTTACTATAGTTTATGAAGATTCGTCCAGGCGTTCAAGGGCAACAGCTAATTCGTAAGCATCGGAATGAATATTAGATGCACTATGGGTACATATTTCTGTTTAAAGCATATGTGAGAGCTAACGAAATACGAAAGCTGTCACAACTGATCTGGTTTGATGATGGAGCTCGAAGATAGGAGACGGTACGCTGGAAGGTCTACTGACAAAACCATCGAGTTTGGACACATTCGATTCGGCTTAACTAGATCTGTTTATATTTTCTAATGGCGAGGACTTGATTACAAGGACAAACAGGATGGTGGCTGATGGATCATAGTTTAAAAGTTACGTTACTATGTATGTTTCTACTCTTCTAATAACTTCAGCTCTAACACCTCAAAAAATAGAGTTGTTGTGAGTTGGACTTGGTGGTGTGCGTGTGTGTCTGCGTATTTGTGTTTACATACGGCATTATAGCTCCCAAGCCACTGTGATACGTCTTTTCGCATTTCGTGTGTATTTTTGTATTTAGAAATAAAGATCTTTAAAAGCTTTTTACAGTCTTCTGTCTTTTCAGAGTGATACAAAGTCTTTAAAAAGTTTATTTGTACTAGTACATCATTTTGTAACAAATGCGAAATCCTTTCCGTTTGACTGTTAATCCTTCTTTTGCATTTTAATTTAATATTACGGTGTAATTAATATATTTGTCAAGAAAGTCAGGCGGCTGAAAAAATACATAGGCATCTTTTTATCATGATATCTTAAAGGGTTACTGCAGGAAAGTTTAATAACTTTGATACGCTGATGAAGCCAAGAGCATCCTCTAGTCTGATTTATTTATTTCTCTATCTTCCATTTTTTTTACTTACTTCCCATTATTAATAACAATTTAATGGTATGAAGGTCCGCCACAAATATTCGAAATTCTTTTATGAAGTTTCGTTTCTAAATATCGAACCGACATTTCCGTCCTTAAATATTCCATATGTCATTAATTCGGAATTTTGTTACGGAACATTAAACTGCAAAAAATCGACTCCAATTTCATTGCCCTGAGGTGAGCATACTTAACATTGTTTTTTTACCATCCACATATACCATACATACCATCGACATACCATTGATATACCATCGCCGATGATGTCGTTAAATCTTAATTTTACCCAAGTGTCATGATAAATATCGGATCTTCATGAAAATTGGCACCGCACCACCTCGAAATCACAGCATCCTGCAGTGAGTTTTAGAAAGCAAGTAATAAAATACTATCTAGTTGGTTCACCAGTTTATAAAAAAACACGGTAACCATGTTAACAATAGACAAGATACGTCCTGCAATATATAACATTCATCCAGAGAGTCCAGTTTGAGCACATACACAGTATCCGTAGATAATACAACACATATCTCTCGAATTGGTCTAACAATCGTGTAATTTGTTACACTGTATACGTACTCAGTATCCGTAGATAATACAACACCTACCTTTTGAATTGGTCGAGCAATCGTGTAACAAACACAAAAAAAGAAAACTGACATCGATTCAATAATTCAGTCAACTAGATACACAAAACTAAGTTTTTCTATATTTCACTGAGATCTGACATGGTGGCAATAGGACCAACTCAAAAGTACGCTCTTTTGAACAAAAAAATAATCTTCATCATATCTCTAATCTTAATCATAAAACATGTGAGTCGAACATATAACCTTCTTTTTCAAGTCCGTTAAAACACGGCCATGCAATCTTCAAGGAGGTTGTAACTCGATAATTCTAGAGGAATATGTGCATAATCTCATCATCTTAAGCCCAAGACTTTGGAGCCTCCATCCGAAGTTATAACAAAGTTTCCAGTGCTCAATCAATACAGATTCAAGTCCGAGTTAGTTTGTCCCAGGTCTGATGCCCGAGATTGTTATCAAGCGAGGGCATTCCTCTTGATTTATGCCTCGGGTTAATCCGACTATTTACTAGTCTTACTGGAAGGTAAAGAGGGCGTTTTTACTAGTCCTCTTCCGGCCTACTTGTATAATTCATAAGCTGCAAGCGATTTTGTCTATAAATTTAATTGTTTTTATAAGTAAGCTTGTGTAACTTCTTTAACTTCTGTTTGTCAAGAGTTAAAATGGCGCTGCGTGTTAAAAGACATACAGGGCTCAAAGTGAAAGTTCGATTGATAAAGTACTACTTTAAACAGATCCGAGGTTTTCTACACGAAAGCGAATATATTGAGTGTTTTTTTTTAATTATAGAAAAATCAACAAAGGATTTTCTGATGGTAATAAGTATGTCGCCGATTAGTAACAGAGGTTTTAAAGGTAATTACATAATGGTGGGGGCAAATGACGGTAGAACCAAACTTGTTAGTCGGTCTAGTTCTTGAACCTAATCTGACTGCACTACTAAAATGAATTAGTAATCTGTGTTACCATCATACCCGGGCACGGCGATCAGTACATCCCTAAGTTGCTAAACATCTTTCTACGATAGGTAGTAGAGTGCGCACTAATACTCGTAAATAACATCGGTACTCGCCATAGTCGTGCTCCGTACTGAATGAAAAGGTAATCAGTGTATAAGCACATTAGGCAACGTGTGTGTGTTTACTCTTAAGATATCGGACTTAAGATAGGTATAGGTGATGCACTCGTAACATCTAAATTCTAATGTGTCTACAGGCAACAGCTGTCTCTGACCGTCAGAAGAACAACGTGTTCTCCGTCTAACATGAAACATTAGCGAACATTTGGAATTATTTTCTAAAAGACTTTTACCCAACAAAAATTGGTTTCTTATTTTTATAGAGCACACAAAAGCTACTAAGTCGCTATTGCTTGTAACTTAAGCCTACGTCAACCGTAAGTTAAGGAGAGTTATCAGTCAAGTGGTGTGATGTATATCGGCGGAGGGC
>NJDD01001871.1:480369-505199 GCA_002245505.1 Calephelis nemesis
GAGGGCAGCCGTGTGTCCGGCCCCGACACAATTATCTGTTTCACTTTCACTAAATGAACAGGAAAACTCCACAATTTATTTCACTGCTGGAAAACCCAACAAGTGTGATTAAAACTGTTTTAAGAGAATTGCTCTGTTTTTAAAAAATTAGAAAATTGTTTTTTATTTAGTCGTAACTTCAATGAGAAATAAAATCATAAATAACAATGTGAAGTAATTCAAAATAATGTTAAAGCAAGTTAATGTAAGAAACCGACGTCGGTTTCAATACGTAAGTAATCTAGTTACAACAAAATGAGTATTTTCTTCCAGTTATTGGGGATCCCATTATAAGATCCACACTTGGTGACGGGATGACTTTGGAAATGCGTTCTTTCAAAGACAAAAAGAAATTTAAGAATCGGTTCAGAAGCGACAGATAAATCTATTATCCTATATAAAAATAAGTATTGAAGTCGAACATATAACCTCCTACTTGTTTCGAAGTCCGTAAATAAACTTTCAAGTTATACGAATTAAAAAAAAAGAACCAACAATTTGTCACCTAATTGTACAGCTAGCCATCATCGGTGACTTTGCCTTTAAAGATTTTTTTTCATTTATTAATTCATAAATCTCCTTACCTTAGAAGTGAAATAAAAGAGAGATAATCGTTAGGATCGATTCAGGCATTCTCTTAATTTGACGAACAATAGTAATTATAACAGAATAATAAGTTTTATCTAAATTTTGTTATACACATCGGACAGTTACGTAGCTGAGTATGTCTTGATCTATAGAAACAAAAATGTTAATAGTGCATTTCTGACTGGAAGCCAGAATATTGAGTCTGTTTTATAGCTACCCTACCCTTGGGAAGGAATCACACAACAAGTGAAGATTCATGCATTGTGTCAGGATTTGGTGCAGCAATGATGCTATTCCGAAATATTCGAAGGAAATTAAGTTCTTGTGATTTGTCACAAGGGAATCGATTTGAAAATAGCTGAATTAATAAAAGTGTAAAGTTGTAAGTGCATTTCCAAGTAGAAATGGCGGGTAATAGAAACGTCTTAGTGGGCACGTAGCGCCATCTGGAGGGAGCCCATATGTCCGGTGAGCAGTCAGTAAATCATCTCACAACGGCGATATCAAAACTGCTTTAGAGACTTTGTGAAAGAGGCACAATGAGTTTTCTGTAATTTTATCAGCACTTGACATAAAACAGACTAATTATACTGATATTAATAAATTAACAGTGCACCTCGCGCGATGACGTCATTTGTCATTTATCATTTTTTTCATATTGATAAAAGATCGGTTATAGATCGGTATTAAACATGCTATCGCTACTGAGCGCTTGCGGTAAATTCGGGGCACCGCGCGGAGCAGCGGGGGTTCACATTCCAGCGGAGTGCACTGTTGGTTCGTACGAGTTCTTTTAGACTTTTTAAAAGGGTTATAGTATATCGACCGCCTTGTTGGAACTATATATATATATATAATTTACTTACTTTGGAGTTAGGTTCAACATGTGTAACTTGTCCAAGAATATTTGTTTGTTTATGTCACATGAAATACACTAATTTCGCTGATGGTTACAGATGACCGATGCTATCAAATCTTGAAATAAAAAAAAATCACAAAAGTCGGTTGAACTGTTTCGAATGATGGTTGCATTCCTTCATCGAAACAAGATTCATATGTATAAGACGTAGAGCCTAGGTTACGCTCGTAAAGATCAATTCAAATTTTTAAATGCAGTATGTTTATAAGTCTACTCAAGCCGACACAGAAAAATAGACTCTTCTCACTGTAGTAAAGTAGCTGATCCCCACTAAACTTATTTTAATTATATGCTATCTTGTTCCTTAAGACATAAAGAAAAGAAATCGAACTCTTCACATGTCAACTCGAGACGTTTTTAGTCAACGTTTTCGAAGAACAGATTAAACTAACTGAGACTAAATGTGTTTTGTCTCTTTCTGTTACTATAGTTGATAACTTACAATTACTTTATTATCTACTTACAAATTTCCACCAAAATGAAATTATAAACTCCATTGACATTACAAATGTAAGTATGTTTATTACACTTTCAAGTCAAAACAACTAAACTAATCATCACGAAACTTTGTACTCATATTTTTATTATTATAGTGACATAGGATATTTTTAATGACTCAAATGCGAACGAAGGTTTGGATAAAATCTAGTAAGTATTAAATCAAAAAGTTCCTAGATAAGAAATTAAATTAAATAGACACTTTTCTTGAAATAGCTGAGTGTATCCTCAACTTTCTAGAGCGATCAGTGAACAGCAATTTTACTGTGATTTGATTGCGTTCGCAGCGGTCACGAGTGTGCGAAACCCACGTATTGATGGCTCAATATCTGCAATATCTGGCGGAACATGGCTGCGGGTCGCAAGTGCCAACGACTTACGACTTCTCA
The DNA here is from genome assembly GCA_002245505.1 of Calephelis nemesis. Classification (NCBI taxonomy): domain Eukaryota; kingdom Metazoa; phylum Arthropoda; class Insecta; order Lepidoptera; family Riodinidae; genus Calephelis; species Calephelis nemesis. The sequence continues at coordinate 482,803 of NJDD01001871.1, forward strand.
CGCTATACGTCTTTTAAATTGCACATTTCAGACACAGATACCACTTTAACCAGGAATTTATATAAATCGTAGCTTATATACGAGTAATTTCAGTTGGAAGTTACGTTTCTTGTCATTCACATTACGGGCTAATTATGCTCTCCCCGTGTTGATTTAACCCTTGCGTGAATAGACCATCTCCTTTCCTGTCTGACAACTCGTAAGAATTAGGCATAGCATGACTTGGTTATAACAGTTGAATTGTGTGCAGTAACTTGCCCGAGTAAGGATCGGTCTTACCTATTTCTGTCACCACAATGAAAGTGCTTGGAAATGTCGTGTTCCTGTCCAGCAGATGGGATAAGCAGCTTGAGTTCGTAATCATTACTGAAAAAAATTGACAACAGCGACAGAATAAAGTCCACCAGCCCCAATAGATTAAAACCGACTAAAATAAATGTTTCATACTTAATATATTTTGTAAGACAATTTTTGCTGTCTGATTAAAAACATGGACTAAAGCACTTACAGGTTCAACCTGCTTTTATAGTCTTTATTCCATTATGATATAGACTATAACATTCACTTAACAATACCCTTTTTTTATTCTATCTTTTTAATAAGACGGTTGAAGTTGAGCAGCAAAAACAACTTAACTGTCAAGCTCTTTTTTAATGACAATACTGAAACGGCGTAGATCTTCACGCTACGCTTGCTACGAAATCGAGAGCTACGATTCGATACGAACGGTTTTGATTGTCCTAAAGTATATGTCCATAGCATAACAAAGTGTTAATTCCTTATAAAAAATATCTGGGTTCTTTCTAATTTAATTTCAAATGCTACTCGTACCTGGCGCTCTATACAGTGGAGTTTGCTAAAAAAGGTTAAGAATAGAACAAATCAGCATAATTAAGAAAAATATAAAAAATATGAAGTTGGCTACAGTTGACACCCTTTGGATTCCATCTGTAACCAAGGAATGGAATGACGTAAATAGCTCAAAGGTATCGCTGTTCGTATTCCCAAAAAGGAAGGTAGAGGTACAACCATGGCATCCACGACTAACCGAAGACTAAGTTTCACAATGTGTTAGGTGGCAAGCCTTTTGCCAGCCGGGCACATGTCCAATCCCCGGCAACGTAATTTTTATTAAAAATAAAAATGTGTAACATTTTCAAATGTGTAACATCATCAAGTTTTTTTTGTTACCCGACCTGGGGATCGAACTCGGGACCTCAAGAATGCTAGTCCATTGCCGGACCGCTAGAACATAAAGGCGACATGGTGGGTTATATATTGTTCTAAAAATATTTTTGTCTCTACCGTCGTCTACTAGCCTCCATTCAGTGTTTATCTTCGTCAACATTGTATGTATATTTTGTCAAAACACCTCCATTATGCGGCGCACGCGTTGGATCTTGCGATTTTGAAAATGAGCCGGTGAGCTACAAACAATGTACATAAAAGTATCTTCATGCCCGTTTCCCGAAAAGGTAGCCAGAGGTACAGCCCACGATTAGACGAAGTCCCACAATATGACAGGTGGTAGGCCTATCGTTATACGGACATATACTTAATCCCGGGCAGCGTTATTTTAATTAGAAATTTGATAAAACATGTTTTCGTTTTCCGACATGAGTATTTGACCCGAGAACTCATAATATCAAGTCCAACATAGGACCGCCAGTAGCGTTCGAAATCATAGCAACTACTACATCATAAACGGTTGTCTCTTACCATGGCCTATGTTCGATAACATTTATTAAATCCTAACACTAAAAATGTACGACGTTTATCGACATCAAAAAATTTATTGTTAAGAATCATGTTACAATTTTTTAAAGAAATATACAGTTTGTATATGTGTAAACAAATCTAAGAGCAATCACACAACTGTTAACCGCATCTAGTCGATATCTGAAGGTATTAACAGCAGTGTCAGTAAATCAGCGAGCGACAGACGTCCATGTCAGCCTCTGTACCCCTAGTACCTGGGGTACTGTTGGATCAAACAGTAATTAATCTCTCCCCTGCCACCCTCCGACTCACCCCTCCCGACTCTCTGGCGCCACGGAGTTTCAGGTGACCGATACAGATTAAAATTATAGAGTGTTAATATTACGGCTATCGTCTTTGTGTTCCTCGCCGTGGGTGTTCAATTTAACTTGAATTTATGGAGACTGACGTTGTTTTGTATTAATGCTAATGTATAAACATTTTTACAATTTACATATTAAACGGTCTATTATTAAATGACTCCAAAAAGCTTCCACAGCATAATTTATAATTTATATAGTACTACTACTACATAAATTATCCACTTCGGCTATATACGTGAAGCTTTGGAAATCCGAAAGTATTTTAAAGATATAGAGTTTTTGTTACATAATTAATCATTTCGCTTAGTAAAATCAATCAGTATTTTAAAAGTAGTAATCAATCAGTATTTATTCTATTTTTTGTAATTTAATGATTTTATTTTAATTTAAGATAATAAGTTTTAAAATGGTATATACCTCATGTGAATTCCTAATTTTTTAGGTGACATAAGATTTTTTTTATATACCTAATATAAAATGTACAAAGAACTACTTAATATCTTTTTGTATTATTATTTTTATGGATATTTCTTATACACACAATTGTCAAATAGTTATGTGCATTTACCTAATCTTTTTCAAACAACCGATTTTGGTGATTATTTTTTAGAAAGATAGATCATACCCAATAAGACTTTGAGGTGGTACAGTTTTAGTTTTATCATGATCCAATTAGTGGTTTTTGTTATACTTAATAGTATATACATTTTCACTTATCTCATACTATGTTGAAGATAGACAATTTAGGAAACATTTGCATTTCGAAATAAGAAATATCGATTCGTGACGTGGTACCCAATGAAAGAGATATTATCGATTTTTTGTGTTTAATGACGCCTATCTCACATTTTTTGTAAAGTTTTCAAATACTTCTAAAACTTTGTCATGTTTAAGTCCGGAGGATGGGGTGGCTGACAGACTTGCACAATAGGCCTAACATCGGGCCGCAGGACAGCTACGCACCTGTAACATGTATGGTGTCTATAGAACACGGTTGTCACTTTCTATTAAAAAACCAGTGTCCCTGTTCGCTGACCTATCACATAAAAAAGGATACTTTTTTGAAGATTTTTGAAGAACGAACGTGTCCTTGTTCGCTGACCTATCACATAAAAAAGGATACTTTTTTGAAGATTTTTGAAGAACGAAAATTTAAAAAAGCCAAATATCCTTGTAGTTTACTAGCTTACTAGTTACTCTGGGGACGCGGTCGCAAACAACAGCTTGAATTTTATAAAATCCTATTAATACTATAAATACGAAAGTTTATTTGTTTGTTCCTCCTTCACGCAACAGTTTGCTGAAACGATTTTCATGAAATTGGGCGCACACATAGAGGGCAACATGTATTAACCCATACGATAGTCTTTATTTCGAAAGAATGTTCCTGTAGGATCATTAACCAATCGAGCAACGCCGCGGGCAACAGCTAGTAATAATAATATGAATGTGGCATTCCAGCTGCAGTAAATTTTGATAATAAAATTTTGGAGATTAGAAGATTTTCTTTTGGTATGTTACTCGTATGTTTATTAACACAATAAAAACAAAATTGTGAAGTTGCCAACACATTCACATCCGCAAAGAAGGGTGAACAATATTGGTAATTGATTCCTGTAGGCAGGTCAACCGCAGAGGCAAAAAGGTACGGGTTCAGTATTAATTACTGACACACTGTAATAGCCTAAGTAATGACCCTTGTACGTTTGACAGGATACATGGGCAGGTGCTGTACCAATGATCGTATATTTACTGGAAGGGTTTTTAAGCCTTATTATAACCGTAATATATTTTATACATTATGTATCGCCTCTGGTTCAGGGGTTCAGATCTAGGGGTTCAGTTGTTGGACTTGACTGCGTGAGGTCCTGGGTTCAAATCCCGGGTCGGGCAACAAAAGAAAATTGGGTTTTTCCAAATTTCTAATAAAAAGAAATGTTGCTCGGGATAGGACATATTCAATGTTTTTTTAAATGTAATACATATACTTTTTATCTATAAAATATTTTTAACCGTTACATATTTCATGTTTTTAACCGTACATGTATTTAATGTTTTTTTTAGGAAAATGTGTGTGTCTGTGTTACCTCTTTGTCTTGGTCCGGTGTTGGACTTGACTTCATGATGTCTAAAGTTCGATCGCCGTATAAGCCAACAAAAATATTTTTTTCTTATAAAAACAACGTTACCCAAGATTATATAAGCTTCAGTTGGCGATATGCTTGTCGCGTATCATGGGAGTTAGTGTGTTCGTCGTAGGTGTCTTATTGGTGCCTCTGGCTACGAATTAAGGAATAGGGACGTCAAGATAATTTTTATCGCCTCTGTGGTCTAGCGGTTCAGTGGTCGGACTTGACTGCATGAGGTACGAGTTGGAATCCCGGGTCGCGTAACGACAAGAATTGGGTTTTTTCCAATTTTCTAATATAAAAATGTTGCTCGGGATAGGATATGTGCCCGATTGACGATAGGCTTGCCACCTATCACATTGTGGGACTTAGTATCTTCGGCTAATCGTGGGTGCCCTGGTTGTGCCTCTGCTTACCTCTTCGGGGATATGGGCGTGAAGATACTTTTTTAAAAAGATATTTTTTATGAAATAAGATATCAAACAAGAAGGCTGCTTGATGATAAGGAACAATTGTGATTTGATAAAGTATTTTGGGCACGTAGCGAGGCTAAAGGACGAGAGATGGACTAGCAGGGTTACTACGTGGAAAGGTCCAATTGGCAAACGTCTCAAAGGAAGACCCCATACGAGATGGGAGGACCAGCTGATAAAATAGCAGGTACCTGCTGGCCGCAAATAGCTCAGGATAGAGACATATGGAATTCTTTAGAGGAGACCTTCATCTTCACTTGAGGAGGGGTTCATGCAAACGATGAAACTTCTATACTAACCTATATATTATAAACTTTTTTATAAAAATAACTGTTAACACAACGCCAACTATTTTCTTTTTTCTTTAAACCGTGTATGTACCATAATCTTGCATGAAATAAAAGGTTTTTTATTTTTATTTTATTTAAAGTATTTTGACCGCGGAATGTCAACCTTGGTCTTCCAGGTTACCTACATCCATCCACATTCGCATTTTATATCTAATTTATCAATTTTTCATCTGTCATTATTTCCACATGGCCGAATTAGCGGCGCATGGACTTTCTTATTTTAAATATTTTTTTCAATCCCACTCTTTATCTGATCTTACTGTTACGCGCTGTTGGAAGTTTCCTGTTTATTTAAATGGTCTTGTTGTACCTCTGCATATAAGAGTTGAAACAAACGACTTTCTTATTTTAATTTTTTTTTTCAATCCCACTCTTTCTCGGATCTCACTGTTACGAATGCGTTGTTGTAAGGTGTGTTGGAGTAAGATCGGACGGATTTTAGGCTAATTGAAAAGGTGTAGCAAAAACTGATTTTTCTCAAAATCTGTTTTTGATAAAGTACTAAGATATGGTGCTAATGTTTATTTATTAAACGTTAGTTAGCTTTATATTTCGCTTATTCCTGTCAACTTAATAGTTTTTGTTTTTTATGCATGCAAATACAGTACTTACTTTTTTTTGACTTTGACAAAAAAAAAATCCGTCGGGGGTAAGTCCGGACGTATTTTTAAATTCGCTTCTGCTGCTCTAAGAATAAGGTACACAAAGTAATATAGCCGATCATTAATGCTCTATAACATATGAAAAAATTGGTTTCGTACACTTTGGCGTTCTAATTCTTTAATCGAATTTGTTATTTTTTCAAATAATCGGCCGATCTTACCCCAGGCGTTACTTTTTTTACGTTTTAAGGTTCTCAAACTTTATCTCGCCAAGAAATGAACTATCCAGATTCAAGGGAAAGATCGGATGTGATTTGGAACTAGGTGTTATATTACTTATGGAAATATTAACGAAAGCGGACTATATAACTAAGCCAATTTTATATAAGTTTATTTATAAATCGTAGTGTACATATGTTTATGAATGAACGTGGGTATATAATTCGGCTTAGTTTTGTAACATACAATAAGTAAGTAGGTACAAGCAAAATTTAAAAAAGGCCAAGTTCAGAAGGAGGTTCAAATTAAAAATCAGTTTTTTAATTAACCTGTTTGATAATTAAAAGTTAATTCTTACAAATGAATAAACTTTTACTGAATACTTAACAAACCTGGGTTTATATTTTTTGTAAATCATCTCATATTATTATAAGTAATGAAGTAGTTAAAAGTAAAACCAGTTTAACTTAGTGTCATGATAGAAAACACAATATCTAGTAAAATCTATAATTAAATATTGTATTTGTAACAGTGAAATCAAATTATTAAAAAACATAAAAGATGTATTAAATAAAATAAACTGAAAAAAGACACATTTGTTAAGGTGAATTGTTCATCATATTATAACAAAAAAGTAATTTCGGTAAAAAAAATATTACGAAGGCTATGTTTTACAAGTTTTTTGATATACATATTTAATATACCCGTACCTATATCCCATTTAGAAATTAATCTTATTTTTTTAAATCAAATTGCCGTATTCACAACGGAAGTCTTGTTCTCATCAATATTAAATCGACATCAGTCTTACAGATCTAGAGATAGATACGTTTAACTAAATAAATAATAAATCAACGATGATTTGATTCCTGTCTTTTTTAGGACTTTGTCACTGAGAGTGGATAGATGGATACCGTAGGGTCGTAAAGAAGCAGCGTACGTTTACTCTTTATCTTTTACAGCTATTTCTAGGTCTCCTTGGGTATATGAAGTAAATAGCTCGCGTTTTTTTTCAAAGTTCATTCAAAGTTTGACATTCACTGCCTTTTTTTTATATCGGTGAAGACCTGACGATTTCATCCGATCTTTTCCCTTCAGGGGTAAGTACAGATGTCAGCTGAAAGCGATCCTAGACATGATTTGATCAGAGCTTACTAGCTGTAGCAACCTAAAACCGCGTATTTGGAAGAAATAATAGCAAAATAAGCAGTATTTTGGGAAAAATACCGAATCAAAAATGCAGGGGTAAGATCGGATGAAAGAAAATATCACGGAAATTGCCTTGCTTCTTGAAATTCAACATAACACACGTTCCTGTCGTCGGAGCGGCTGGTGGAAACTAAAGGCCGATGCAAAATAAAATGGCGCTGTATGCAATGTTGTCACCATTAATAAATGCGGTCGCGTTTGGAGAAATTTTGATGTATACGATCTTAACCCGTTTCCGGTCTTACCCCAACTTACCTTAAGTGCTCTGTTTATTTAAATGGTCTGGTTGTACCTTTGCATATAAGAATTGAAACAAATATTGAACTCATCTAGTCAGTGTTCGGAGGGAGAGGTGTCAGCGGCGGCCATTAGTGCGATATGAGAACAGGTCAGCGCCGGCCCTAATCGCCGCTGCAATCCATCACCTCCTCAATAGGTGAGACGTACAGATAACACAAACAGACATCCTAGTTATATTAATATTCGCATATTTCTATAATCTATATAAATCATAATGAAACCCTATTTCGCGTGGTCATCGCATGACGGCTGAACGGATGAACCAATATTGCTTATTGATTTATACTTCTTTAGGCGCGTTACGAAAAAATGATAAAAGTGAAATGTTAACATCCGTCACCCAAAAGTCACGGAAATTTTAGGTTAATTTTAATTTTCTTTGTGTTATTTATTATCAGGAAAAGGTTGAGGTACCTATGAAGAGAAAAACATTGCTTTAATCTTTCATTGCTTTAAAACTGTTGGTAGTTGTTAATGTCTAGCGACACGAAGTTCGCCGGGTCGCCTAGTATGTAATAAATATTTCTTTATTTACTTATGCCACTATAACACAACAGTGTCCCAGAGTTTATAGTATCCAATTAAACTCGCAAGAGACTTCACATCACGACTCCAAGTTGCCAATATATCGCTAACATAATAAATAGAAGACGTAACTTTGCGGAAATCCATACGTTAATTAAAAAAATAATGATTCAATTTGCAATTTCCCGACAAAACAATGTATAGTTACGTATCATTGCGCGATAAAACAAGAAAGACAGTATGTAACTAACGGGTTGGACTACCCAGCAGCCCAAGACTCCATATATCTAGCTTCCCACAACACACACATACCACAAAACTGTTTTATTAGTACAAACAATAGAGACACTACTAAAACTCAAGTACGTTCCGATTCGCAACCGAAGCATAATCAGGAGAATTACTCACTTCTTACCGTCAGAAAAGTCATACGCTTTTTGATTTAAAACAGAAAAAAAGTAAAATTCTACTGAACGCATCGTTACAACGGTGGATATAAAACCTGACTAATTGTCACTATACAAGTGTTCAGAAATCTATCATCGATATAGATGAAAGTCACGATGTAAGTTTTAAGCATGCTTTTACATTCTGCCTAATTCATAAGCACTAAGCACAAAAAAAAGAAAAGAAAAAAATAAAATTATGTGTTTTCATACTATCTGTACAACAGAGATGGCCTCGCAATTTCGCCACAGCCGCACGTGCTGCGTAATGGCGACGGTGTACTGATCAATCATAAAACCTCCTGTACCACATTTTATATCTAATCTTCTGTCATGTCCTTTTTAGGGTCCCGAGTAACTACAAGTATACATACGAATCTGTATATAATTAGATATCTTGACTTTATTAAACTGTAAAATATTTTTTTGTTTAAAATATAATAATAATGGCGAAGCCGGTGAACTTCTTATAACACCTACTAACAGCTACTTAAAGTTTTGTATGGATGAAAGCATTGTTTTTCCCGTTTTTCCTGCAACTCTCCCTTTTTTCATATGAACCTTCACCTGACTAACACAACAAAAAAATAATGAGCATAAGTGGTCCATTCGTTCATGCATGATGTGGTGATCACGCGAAATGGGGATTCATTTTTATATACTACATATACAACATAGACTAACTATTCCAGCTAACTTTGTTGGCTTTCAAACTTCGAAACCGTTCAGTTTATACAGGAAAAATTAAAATGTTGTTTTTCTTAGTTACTTCGCAGTCGAACGAGATAAAAAGTATCGTATGTCCGTCTCCTATGTGTAGCTAATACCCCATAAATTTTTGTCCAAATCTGGTTAGCCGTTCTTGAGTTTTATATGGTATAACTCACACCAATTTTTTTATATGTCTTTAATATGTTATAGTATAGCTTAAAACAGTAACAATTTTTCTTTTACTAGAGAATGTTAGTTCATCTTTGAATGTAATATTATCATATGATTATATACCTACCAAATTATGACATACAAAGTTTCTCTACTTCATTGCTGTTGTTTTTTTTCTATATCTATACCTACTTATAATTGATAATAAAGTTATTAATAAATGTTATGCGCAAATTGCTAGCTACATGCAACTGAAGAACCCGTCAATATTGATCCAGCTGTCTTAAAGATTAGCCGCAATACACAGACAAACAGACAAATATACAAAAATAGTACTACTTGTTATTTTGACAGATGTACCGTTTATACATTCACATGCATGTAGTAAAAAGTGGTTATTTTAACATTATAAACAATCGCCTCTGTGGTCTAGCGGTTCAGTTGTTGGACTTGACTGCATGAGGTCCCGGGTTCGAATCCCGGGTCGGGCAACAGAAAGAAAATTGGGTTTTTCCGATTTTCTAATAAAAAGAGATGTTGCTCGGGATAGGATATGTGCCCGGTTGGCGATAGGCTTGCCACCTATCACATTGTGGGACTTAGTATCTTCGGCTAGTCGTGGCTGCCCTGGTTGTGCCTCTGCCTACCCCTTCGGGGATATGATATGGGCGTGAAGATACTTTTAAACCATCGATTCAATTTTATTTCTTTGTATGTATTATATGTATGTATATAATATAATTTTCATGTTAGTAACCAATGAAATTTACACAAACAGCATAGTGATGCTGATAGAATAGGGTAAACCCAATGACTTAAAAAAATGTTTTTTCTATATGATAGATCCGCGAACAAGCACACTGGTATCTTGACGGTAGGACACAACGATGGCCTTCAGACGCCATAGATTTTACAGGTGCGTCTCTGTCCTGCGGCTGGGATATTAGGTCTATTGTGCAAGTCTACGTGCTACGTGCTACGGCAGAAATAGGTAAGGCGGTAAACTTCTGCCTTCGCAAGTTGCTACACTGCACTCTGCCACTAGTGATCTTGCTGGTACTGATCTATATTTTAACTAGTGCTTACATCTTACGAGCTTCCTGACAGAAAGGCATGATACTCTATTCTTCTTACAGGCCCGAACCAAAAAAGGTTAATGCAATAGTGGTGATTCTTTTGTGCACAAACTAAACTTGTATTAGATGCATACTATCCTTATCGAATGAAACAAAAACAAAAGCGATGGAACATTTTAAACATGCCAGCTTAGTCCGGATATATCAACTTATGATGTTTTTAATCAACATTTTCCGGAATAGACAGTCTGTAAAACTGAGTATAAACATATTTGACAGCACTAAACGTGTTTTGTCTTTTAGTAATACTTACGTTGAAAGAAGATAGCAATAACTTAAAATTAGTTTAGTGAGAGTTAGTAGTCCCCAAAATTACTACCGTTTACACATTTAAATTATTTAAATTCCATATCAATATGCAAGTGTGGAGTGGCGCATCTGCGATATCTAATTACATGCCATAAGGTAACGCTTGCCTCGTCTGCCTTAATCCATTAGCCACCTCGTTCTATATTTAATTCCGATGGCTCGTCCCGCTGGCAATTGTCCTCGCCAGCCGCGCACATGTCCCTACCGATGTATAAAATTTGATAAATTGCACTGCCAACATGTGAACTACCCTCTTAGCTTAAACTGTGCGTATTTTGTGACCAAGCCACGGTTGCTATTTCAATTTAAATCATATTCCAACAAAATAAGAGTTGATTTATCATAAGCACATAAATTTAGAAGTTATCATCGTTAACTATTGCTTATTTCCGAAATGACATAAGAGGAAATATTATTTTGGACCTAATTCCGGCGGTTAGTAAGAAGAAAATAGATTGGAGTTAGTTAAAAGGACAATAGTAAAGTTTGACGGTTGGAATGGCAAATGCACTTTAGCGAATGCCCGTGCAGTAACTGATTTGAAGGGACGCAGGAGAGCTTTAGGTAAGATAATGCAGATGTTTACGGAGGGACGAAGGTACTCACCCTTCGGATAACTAATATTGATGATAGCAGCGATTCTGAATAACGTTTTCAATTAATACAGATACGTATTACTATGGCGGATTAGTGTTTATATCCAAGCAGAAATTTGCAGATAATGGTTTCCAAAATGTTTTGGGAAGTTGTTCACATCTGAATAGATACAGAGTTGAAATATCTAAAGATATCAGTAACATTTGAGTAGCGAATTTGCTTAAATGACACTTCATGTCTTTTTTTCGAAAAATAGTCGAAAAGTCGATAAAAACATACCATTCTATTGCAATACTTAATAAGTGACTTACTTATATCCCTGGACAAGTTACACAAATTGAATCTAATCCTATAGTAAGCAAATTAATTGAATGCTTGTGTTATTGGTGTTAGTCGACAATTCTAACACATAGAGATACTTAAACAGATACAAGAATAAATTTAATAAAATACATAAATGAAATACATATGTAATTAATAATACAGCTTAAAACAGTTACATTTTTTTTACTAGAGGATGTAAGTTTATCTGTAAATGTTATATTATCACATGATTAAATACATACCCAATTATAACAAAGGTATAAAATTTCTCTACTTCATTACTATCACTATTCACTAGATCTACACCTAACTTCCGAACGACTGAATACATTTGGCTAATTATTTTTTGTTGTGTTAGTTATTGTCAGAAGAAATTTCTTATGAAGAGAAAACCTTGGAAAATTGCACGGAAAATTAAAAAAAACAATTCTTTATTTTTCCGATACGGGTGAAACTAAGTACGCCGGGACAGCTAGTTGTTAATAAATATATTAGTATATGTTTTGCGTAAATTACTGTAGCAGATAAATGTGACAACACATAGGTTTTCAAACACTTCAAGAAAAAAGGTCCGATTTTATATGTTCACGTAATACGCCACTACTTCTTTTATAGGTACTCACTAAACTTTCTTCTCGTAAAATATTAATTTTAAATGTTACTTTTTAATAAACAAAGTCGTAAGGATTGATAATATTTAATTTATTCATTTCATCTACATGGATGTCTGCAACTAATTCCAAAAATACATTCTAAATTTTCAATAACAGTATTATATGAATTAGAGTGAATTTAATATTTTGTGACTGATTTTACAAATGTAAATATTGATATCATAGAAAAAAATATTAAAAGAAAGCAAATGAATTTTGAGTTACTTAAGTACTTTAGTGTATTTTTCTGTAACTCATTTGTTTTTCCACTCATTTTTTTCCAAATTTTTATGATGAAGTGAAGTAAAAGAAGTTTAATTATAGATTCAAAACGAGATAAGTACTAGTCATTAATTTTAGTCATTACTTTTTTAGTCATTAATTTAGAATGTTTATTGAGTTACATTAAATATTTTTATCAGAAGAAAACAAAGTATATGTTATATAAGTATAAACGAAATACAATATCATTATATTGATGTAGCTAGAATTAGAGGTAGATAAAAATGATAAATATTACCTAGTTAAATATTTAGTTTCAGAATACGAAATCGCATGATAAAAACCTAAAGTTAAAAAATATTATCTGCACCTTGTGGTAAAATAAACAAATGACTACATAATTTTTACTTTCAAAAAACCAAACACTCCTGCGTTCTACAATCCAAACGTTAAATTACGTCAGCCGCAATCCAATTTTGTTCATAAAAATTGAATCCAAAACTCCGCTCGCTCGTTTACAGTTCGAAATGAATAAAAACGATCCATCAATTCCGAATTGTACGGACGCCCGGTGAAACTTTCACCGGCGTACGGAATCGATATGAAATTAGCTAATGGAAACTTGATAGCCAACAAAAAACTAAATCCCCGCAAGCCCCGTGAGCGCATTCGCGACAATAAATCTCGGCATTGTCCCTTCCGTCGACAGATGGCGCATTACACTACCCTTAATACAGGTAACTTTATACGCCTCGTCGTACCCTTTATCATACAGCGCTTTGCTCAGATGTGGTACTTTATTTATGGAGAAGATTAAAGCAGTGCGAGCGACAATTGGGGTTCAGGTAACTGCATTAGACACGTACAATGGAATATTCAATTATGCTAATACGAGGTGCTCGTGGCATGTGGGCGATTGTGCGCGCGCGTCGTCCGCCATTGTGGATGGGAGCGATAGCGCGTGGGTTTGGATTACGTCGCCTTTTTAAATGTAACGGTCGGATTATCAATTTGTAAATGTATTTGAATTGTTTTAAAATAATGATGTATTTATTCGGGTTCTATTTATTATATTACTTTCTTTATTTTTTCTTTTCTTTTCTTTTCCTTGACTTTATACCGGCTTTGAAAAAAGATGAAGTATATGTCCGACTCCTATAACTTAATATATAAAAATTAAATGTCACATTGTTTGTCCGCGATGGACTCCTAAACTACTTAACCGATTTCAATGAAATTTGCACACCGTGAGCAGTTTGATTCAACTTGAAAGCTTACATCTCAATTAATGGTCAAAAAAATTACCACCCGAGCGAAGCCGGAACAGGCAACTATATTTTTTTATATATTTCTCCCGATTTTTAAAATCATTTTATTCGAAACAGCGTACTTTCGAGGTAATCCATTTGTCTAGGTTAATGATGATGGAATCATATATAAGAAAATACTTCTTTTATGTGTACCTATCTAAATGACCTACTTATTAAAATTATTGAAGCTGACTGTTCTACAGTTTTACTGCGCTTAAATGATACTAGTAAAACTTTTTTTATGTGATAAGATAGCGAATAAGCACATGGCTCTCCTGATAAGATACAACAGAGGCCTATAGATAGCGTAGATGTTACAAATACATTGCTTTCTTGTGGCCGGCGTTAGAGGTGCAAGTCTACCGGCTCTCCTACCTTTCGGATAGGAGCACGATATTAACAAACATTGTCGTTATGATAGCAGAAATGAGGTATGATGACGGACCCTATTTGCTGCAACCCTAAGTTGCTGCACAGCAGTCCACACTAGTGACTTTGTGGGCAATAGCCTACTCAACATTACGAGCTAGGCAGAAAGGAAGATGATCTACTCAGGGAACCGAATTAATACCTGTTGGACTTAAATCACACGTTAGGTCTGCTTAGACTTTAAAATAGATAAGTATTTATTGAATTTAATTTATCTACCATCTTTGTCAGGATTTCCCTTCTAGCTACGAAAATGGACAGTGGCATTTTTAAATATTGCATAAATTTGCAATCGACCAACAATTGGGTTACATTTTCTACTTTTTTGTGTATTTAATTCAAACAATAGTAAAAATTCAAATACTTCATCTTTGATCTAGATTATTATTAGTAGGTAAGAAAAACAACGTTTACTGCTCGGGATTACAAAGATATGCTTACTGTGTATTCTGCCACATTTAAGTAACATGGGTTATGCTCTAAGGGCCTGTTTAGTTTGATTTCTGCCGCTAAGTTTTACCTTCAGACATCACTTTAGAGTTTAAGGTATGAGGCCCATCACCTTGATGCGTGGCAATCGGCAGAAACTTAGAAGGCATTTCTTACCTTGCACAATTTCTTCGTGCAACTATTCTCTAAAGTCGGTCTTTTCAAATTGATACGACTTAGGAGCCTTCAAGAAAAAGGCGTAAGTATTCATCCCTTTAGGCAACGCATCAGTGATACTCCTAAAGTAGCGGATGTCCGTGGTTAGCATTGATCACTTTTAATCAAGTGACACATTTGCTTGTTTGGCTTCTCTTATAAAAGATGCATTTTTTTCTTTTATAAAACAATTTTAGCCAACCCTCACCCTTAAATAAATAGTTGATCACATCTGCTATTGGTACTAACACTTTTGAGATGTCCCTGTTCAACACCGAGCATTTCATTCTCACACATGTCCGTCTAATTTCAGGATTTTTAATTTTTCTTACTTTAATTAGCGTTGAGCGAAGCCGCTGGAATGGCCCCAGATCAAATTTCAATTTAAACTTTTCACATTAACTCTCTGTACGGGGCTTTAAAAATACGCCTCAGGGAGTAATCGGGCAATATTCTAATGACACTTTAGCTTCGAAAGTAAACCGCGGATTACTTTTTAAGGTATTGCCCAAGTGTCAGCGATCTGTTATTTATTTAGGTAAAAATACAAGATACAATTTTTTAAATCAAAGTCAATGTCTTGCACTTTCATTGCGCTAAAATTATTCACTACAAAGATAATGGTATTGATATTGTTGCGCACTCACTAAACTAATTTTATTTTATTGTTATCTTCTTTCAACGAAAGTAACAGAAAGAGACAAAACACTTTTCGTGCTGTCTGTTTTTTTGGTCTGTACATGACATTTCTAATCTGTCACTCGGAATACTTTGACTGAAAACATCACAATTTGACAAGTCCCAACTAATCTGACGTGTCTAAAATGTTCCATCTCTGTTGTTTTTGTTTAATTTGAAAAATATAGCATGCTTCTAATGTAAGTTTAGTTTGTGAACAGCACATTCACCACCAAGGTATCTACTAATTTAGTTGTAAAATCATGCATTTATGTACCTACACCATATACATCAATAACTAATGCACCGAATTCAGGCGTAATTACGCGGTCGCAGAAATAATTTTACTTTAAAAAAAAGGGTATACATACTTTATGTTTTACTTATTCTACTACTTCCGCCACGGGTATTTGACTACCTCGTTGGTCAAGTGGCTAGCGTACACGCCTAACTACACCGACCAACCGCGAATCTTTGTTTCGATTCCCGACGGGGCAGGCATTTGTGTGATGAACATTTAAATGTTTGCATTTCCAAGTCTGTTTGTATATTAAATTTAATCTGGTATCTATTTATGTATTTCTATATATTAGTATCGTTGACTAACACCCATAACACAAGCATATAATTTGCTTTCTTTGGGGTTAAATGCAATATGTGTGACTTGTCTTAGAATATTTTTCATTATTTATTTGAAACAATATGTCTACGCTGTTATTTTTTTATTGATGTATTCTCAATTAGAGTATAATTTATTTTGATGTGATAATGTAAGAATATATCTCAATTAAATTTCTTGAAAAAATATTTCAGTTCTTATAACTTGACAATATTTCGACATAAATCTTAAAATTCTAAATTATTGTTATATTCATTTAAAATCGGCCTAAATCGCTACAATTTTGAGTGTACATTTATTTTAAGGTTACAACGCGTAATCATTATTACAGGCGTTGATTGCGGGCGTAATTACGCGGGGTGCGGGGAATTATGTTTTTACGAGCGGAGTGCTCTGGACGTTTATTGTGATTCCTTTTGTGCCGCGATTGCTGGGAATACCCGAAAATCATTTCTTTTCATTGTTTTATTATTTTTTGAGACATTTCGCTTAATAAAGTTGGTTTTATAATCTTTTGTTTACCCTGTGTGGGGTGTTAAGGTTTCTAAACAAAACTTGTTATAAAACGACGCGACAAGGTATGATTGTCGCTCTCGGCTTAAAATTGTTTTAGTAATGGAATATGTAAGATTAAAAAATACTTTTTTGCCTTTTTGGTTTTTCGAAAGACTCATTTTTTGATTTAAGTTTCTTATCGTACGGTACGGTATATGAGCGGGATAAAAATGATATCGAAAAAGTGAAATAGCGAATAAGACCTTTTTCGATACTTTTTTTGTAATAGTGACATCTATCGATGCAAAACACATATTTGTCAGTATGTAAGTATTTTGACGACCACGGTAGTACTAGTCAAAGACAACAAGTCCCACAACGTGATGATGGCAAGCATATCGCCAACCGGGAACATGTCCAACCCTGGACAAAGTTGCTTTTATTATAAAAAAAACACATTTTCTCTTTTGTACCTCGGCCTCGGGTCGAGGATCGACCCCGGGACCACATGAAGTCAAATCTAACATCGGACTGTTAGACTATAGACTGTAAGGAGATGGGCCACTTTCTATACAAAGTTTGCCCTGAAACGAACATACTTACACTACACTAAGCTTTGAATATTTTAACCAATCAATATTTTTTGTGAAATCAGATTAATGTCACGGACTCTTTCTTTTCGAACTGTATTTCCAAAAAATGTGAAAGATTTAAGTTTACGTTTCCCTGGAAATACTATTACTTTTATGCACTTAAACTGTTCAAATTATCTAAAAATTCGTTAAAGTATGTCAAAAGTCCGGAAGTGTTAGTAGTAAATTTGTTGTGCAAATAAGGCAAAGCACATAATCAGTACAGCCTTCTAAGATACAATTTACGAAGAAATTTTATACTAATTTTAGAATGTTTAAGTTTTGTTTTATGATCATTCATTATTTTAATTGAATTAAAACTTAACTCTTCTCTTTTGTAATTTTCAAAAATAAAATTGTTGATTCAAGGCAGATGAAAAAAATAGTGTAGTTCATAGCGTAGAATATTGTCAAAATAGAAGAATGATTTTGACTACCGAATATTAAATACATGAATAAAACCGTGATAATCCTTTTTTAAAAATATGTTTAAATAAGTAAGAGTACGTTAAAATTTATTATTGAGATATTCATAAAAAAGTAATTTAATCGTATAATCGTATCATAGTAATTTGTCGCCTCTGTGGTCGAGCCGTCCGGGTATTGGACTTGACTGCATGAGGTCTCGGGTTCGAATCCCTGGTCGACCAACAAAAAGAAAATTAGATTTTTCCAATTTTCTAATAAAAAAAATGTTGGTCGTGATTGGAAACGTGCCCGGTTGGCGATAGGCTTGCCTATTTATCACATTATGGGACTTAGTATCTTCGGCTAGTCGTGGGTGCCCTGGTTGTGCCTCTGCCTACCTCTTCCGGGATATGGGCGTGAAGATACTTTTTTTTTAAGTAATTTAATAACTTCAAGTTTTATGCTCCTTGGGCTCAGGAGGTCCTATGGTCCATATCTCATCAAAATTAAAAAAAAAATATTTTATTGCGCTATTTATGGCTAATTTATGGCAGCGTTAAGAGCGTATAGAAATAAAGTAGCTCGACTTTTTCTCGAAACGTCTTGCTATCGTATGAATTACGTTCCAACCTGGGATCCATAAACGACTTGTATATTTTTTTCAAAATAATTTAGAAGTTTGTAACTTAAGTATTCACATGCTAATTTCTTCACACGAGTTCAGCCGAGATTAAGTAATGAGTCGACTAATATCCAAACACTTTTATTTACTATATTGACTTGGAGATCATTTCGAGCATCAATACATGTTGCTAGGTCATAATACAGACCAGGATATAATATCTTATTGGTAAATAAACATTATCTCTGCTCATTAGTTACAGAGCACCGGAAAGTCGGTACGTGCCTGCTAACGGTTCCGACAGATAATAAATAAGTGCTATTTGTTCTATCGCCAATCCACAGATAATATTCCGTTTGTCTAATGCCAAGATAAGTGCTAATTATCTTTGCCTCACCTAAAATATTTTCCCCATCTCATATTCTACTTATTTTAATAACAAGTTGGAAAACAGCATCAGAATTGTTCCATTCCTCTTGTAAATATGTTCTTGGTAGCTTAAATCAATGCCGAAGTCCTTGTAATATTATTTTCTAAGCTGGCCTTTGTAGTTGGTAACTACACTGGCCAGCAATAAAAAATAAAAATGTTCTCTATTATAAAATTTTTAAAATGTAGAACCAAAATTTAAGTCGAAAGGACAGTCTACCAACTTCAAACCACCGACGTATCCCACGCCCATTTATTCCTTTTTATCCCTAGCCGGCAGAAACTTTATTGTGTATAGTGTACAGTGCACAGACATTTATTAAGACTTTTATTTTAACTTTAAATATAGTATACCTTTGTTTAGATTTTTATTTTAAAAATTTGCGACTTGCGACTGGCCGACATCCTACTTGTGGCCAGTGAAAGTTTTATAAATAAGTTATAATTAATATAAAAGTAAATGCATGAAAGATCCGCTGTTGACCGTAGGTATAATATACAGCGTATAGTGTGGATCCAGCTTTAAGAACACACTTTTCTCCGCCCACTTTTATTTTTTTTATGGGATATGGGATACGTATATTTTTCTTCTATGGTTAATATAGAATAGAATAGAATAACTCTTTATTGTGCACCAAAATACATAAAAAAACAATACATTTAATTATAAGTAATAATACATAAAAAATAAGTGATACACAAAGGCGGTAAGCCAAAATAGCGTTCTCTTCCAGGCAACCTTATGTTAAGGAGACATAATCAAAGAATATCACAAGTGTGGCCCACTTTCAGTTTATTTTGTTGCCTTGAGGCCCTTGCCTGTAAAAAAGGTAGCCAACCGCTGCTGTAGACAGTTACATTTTATCATAAGGAGAGCTTGTTTACTTATTATAAAAATGAACTTAAAATTGTATTCTCAAGTAATTATCCCCGTTAAGTTATCGCTAATCCCAGTCAATAATAATGAATCCCCAATCAATGAACAATTTAGTCATGACAGAGCCTCATCGAGCTCAGTAATTCAGCGGATTTAGGAGTCGGTTTAGAGCGCGCGTCCTTCGTCGGTTCAAGAGCCCTACGTGCTGCCCGCAAAACTATGACCACCGCCGACCTGGCCCATTGCGGAAATCGACCGTCATGGAGACGAATTATGATAATAATATTTTAATATTGCCTGCATATTCTTGAAAGAAAAAAATTAAAACAAAGCATTTATGCGTACACATTATTATTGTTACTTAAAATCCATCTGAGCAAAATTTTGACGAAAATAATTTTTTTTAAATTTTAAACCTTTTTTATATCATTATTAACTAATTAAATCAACTAGAACATATGAAACAAGCACAATAATATAACTCGCTACTTTCTATCAATTCTTTTGATTGTTCCGGGCTCCGTAGCAGAACAAACCATCTGCCTTCCTGCCAGACAGCTCGTAAAAGACGAGCATAGGCTTTCCGCCACTAACACCATGACATCGGACTAGGTGGCAGAGTTTCGCAGCGACTTACCCGGATTGGTACCACCGCATTACTTATTCCTGCCGCCATAACCTCAGCGCTTGCTGTTGACGTGTTCCGCTTCGGAGGGTAAGGTAGCCGGTAAACTTACTTTTACTGAAGGCCTAACATCCCGGCATCAGATAGGCAACGCAGCATTGCCATCTTTAGTGTCTATTAAAATAACTACCAGGAATTCGGTTTTAACTAATTTTAGTGTGGTCAATTAATCTAGAATACTTTATTAACAGGCGATGATATCCTTATCATATTTCTTTATCATTATTTATTAGACTGACATGTGTCCAAAAAAATAGTAAAAACAGCGACTCCATAGTCGGCGCAGCAGCTCGCGACCGCACCTTGTCAGCTCACAAATTGACGGGAATTGTTGTCGGCCGATCTTTGTCACGGTGCAATCACGGCTGCACTACTTACACCAATATCCTCTGGAAGAGGCAAAACGGACCCATAGCCCAATAGGCTCCTTGTTAAAAAATTAGTCACCTCTACTCAAAGTCTAATTTCAATTATCTAATTCGGTAAGTACAGATAGAGATAGTTAGATCTGCTAAAGTTTTGTGACTAAGATATTTTTCTTAATCATTGAAAAGTAACAACTGTTGACTGGTTGCCGTATCTCTTGCCTTACAGCCAATTTCATTAACTTAAGATAAGAGATAACTTATGATAAGATTACTTATCCGTGGTAGCCCACGGATAAGTAATCAGGCAACTACTGTTATATAAGTGTTTCAATGATTAGTTCAATTTAAAATAACTCAGTAACTGCTAACATTAAAATAAATAAATTAAAATAAATAAATATCTCTGAATGAATTAAACAGATTGATCTAACTCCAGAGCAATTAAATTTGTGCTATGGGTGTTATTGAAATATATATATATATATAAATAGGTATATAGTAATACTTAAAAAATCACACAAATGTGTAGATCCATAGGGAATCGAATCCCAGCTTCGCGGTTAATCAGTGGAGGTAGATGTGTACGCTAAAACCTCGGCCAACGAAGCGTCCACAATCATAAATTATTATTCTTTGGTTTATATATAATAATAATAAAACACCCATGTTTTCTTGGCAAACAAACTTTTTTTTTCTTTTTTGTTGGTTTTTTAATCCGTACCAACGAGAAAACTAATTGCAGCCGTATCTAGCAGCTATATTTAACCCGCGGCCAGCAGACGAACGGTATTGATGAACGTCCGATTTGTGCGTCGTTTCTAATTCAATATCCTTATTCACAGGTTTACAACATTTCGGCATGTTTGTGATGAAATAGTACTTACACTATGGTGCTCGTTAAACGTTAAACAGTGCAGTTGCTAAAAAAGATGAAACAAAGTGATACATACGTCGTAGTCTTTCATTTCCATTTTTAATTGTTTGTTATAGAGTAAAATAGGACCTAAGCTACTGATTTATGAAATATAATTCCGCTGTTAATTTTTGAAGTGTAAGCAGCGAAAGAAAAATTTCGATAGCTATATAATATATCTCTATTTTCAGGGTGAAATTCTCAAGAAGAAAATCGAAACATCACACTAGTGACGCTGTATAATGAACAGATAGACAACCTTTACATCTGACTGACTACTTCTGATATTTGACCGCCTTGTTGGTCGAGTTGCTAGCGTACACATCTAACTACACCGACCAACCGCGAGGCTCGGGTTCGATTCCCAACGGGGGCGTTTGTGTGATGAACATTCAGATGTCTGCATTTCCGGGTCTGGGTGATCTATTTAAGTATTCCCATGTATTATAATCGTTGACTAACACCCATAACACAAGCATACGGTTTGCTTACTTTGGGATTAGATTCAATTTGTATGACTTTTCCAGGGTTATTTATTATTTACATCAATTTGGTTCCCTTTTTTAACTTTTACATTTTTTACGCTTTTTTTATTTAAATTCAGGTGTAATTAAACATAGTATATATTAAACTATATATATTAAGCCAGAACGGATGTAAGAGTTTTGGTTGATGATGTAGTGCTGGACAAGTGAATGAAATTGTATATCTTGGTTGTGCTTTTAACAGGGATGGCAGGTACACCGCGGATGTAGAGAAGAGAGTGAGTGCAGGGAATAGTGTGAATGGAGCGTTGGGTAAGCTATTCCAAAGCGAGGTTTTGAGTCAAA
>NJDD01001871.1:505207-561903 GCA_002245505.1 Calephelis nemesis
ATGAATGTGAAGGAAGCAAGATAGGTTTGTCAGGATCGTGAGGTCTGGCACTCGATACTCTCTGCCTACCCCGTAAGGGACTTGGCGTGAAGATATGTATGTATTTATATTAAACTATGGGCACCCAATGCAAAATTATGTGGTTCTGACTTAGTAATTACATACTCTTTGTATTTGGTGTGCAGTTTGGTTCCTTTGTATAACGTACACCGAGAAGCCGCGGGCAAAACAGCTTGATCAAGTAAATGTACCAAATACAGTACATATATTTGCAGCACAATACATAGATATGTTACAGGAAATGTGTAAAATCAGGAATTAAAAATAATGCCTAGGAAATGCATAAAAATGTGGACCCTCTTTAAGAAAAGTATAAAATACTTATAGAGAAGTAATTTCATTATTTGAATTTGAATACCTTTGGTATAGGTCCTAGCGAAGACACCTAACTCCACCAACCAATCTCAAAACTCGGGTTCCATTCCCGACGGTGGCAAGCATTTGTTGGATGAACATAGATATCTGTATTTACGGGTTTAGGTTTTTATCAAATGTGTACTGGTATATATTTAAGTAATTCAATGTATCGTGGGCTAACATCTTTATGACAAACATATAATTAATTTGCTTATTTTGTAATTAAATTAAGTTGTGTTATTTTCAGCTTGTGTTATTATTGTGTATTATTGTGTTATGTTCAGCGATAATTTCATTATTATTTATTTTTGGGTTAATATAAAATGAAATACAACGTATCTGTCAGCCGCGTTGGGTAACCTTAGTTTTTCGTCTCCACAAATTACTTATAACGTTTTCAGAAGTCCTCGTATTTAATAGTTTTAGAAGTTGTATACAATTCCTGAATTCATACATCTCCTGTAACATATACATATAAAGAGACGACACTCGGTACAAACGAGGGTACATCTCGTAGACGATACACGAGCAATAATCCGTTTACTTTTATCTATACCCCTTGTCCATTCAGCCAACTAAATCTTGCAGCTTCATAGCATCCTATGTCTATATCTTTACAGCTCAGTTTAGCTTGGCTAGATTTTTGTAATGTCTTTTGTCCATCAAAGAGGTTATTACCTGAAGGACATAAAGATGGCAAAGGATAGCCCCAAGCTAATGCAAATATCTGTCTCAAGGAAACGATCCTGAGTGAAGCGCCGCGGAGTGTATAATTTCTTATTAGATATCTACCCTCCCATTATCCGTCTGTTTACATACTACTCCCATCACCTTGTTCTATAGATGTTTAATCACTATGAGGTTAATTTATGCTCATAATTTGCATATATGGCATATAGGGATATCTTTATCTATATAATTATTCTATGAGTGTGTATGTCACTGAACTCCTTCTAGACGACTTGACCGATGTCAATGAAACTTTTTGTATTTGTTCTAGGGAATTCGAGAATGGTTTAGATTCACAATTTGGTCCACTGGAAAATGTTTTTTCAATTAATTTTTTTAATAATAAGTAGTTGTTGATTTTAGAATGTTTCACATCGGATCCGACAGACTGCGCTACTGTCGATGCATTAATGTCAAGCGATACGAAGTTTGCTGGGTCAGCTAGTCTATCTATAAATTTTGAAACTTGCTATTTGTCACATCAAGAGTTTCAAAATTGTTAAATTTTACTTATGTGGAGAAATGGCACCACCAACTTAATATTTCTATCGTCGTCATAAAAGTGCTCAGCTTTGTCGTATGCTGCTAGGATAGGAAGCAGGTAAGCTTACACGTTCAATAAGTGTATAGTGCGAGGCAAAATTGGGAAATTTTAAGTTTTAAGGTCTTAAGTCTTATGGTGATGTGAAGCTTCTTAATACTGGCGTATGATAAAACCTTCCCAATCAAAATATTTCCACTACATAAACAAGTTTTTATTTTATTTTGTGAAGAAAGCCTTGAATAAATTAAGGTACCTAGGTATGTAATTTTGGCAATGGCCTATGACAGATAGGGATGGATTTACAGATTTGCGGCTTCGGCTTCTCAAATTTTGCCAGCCCTACTGGATATGCAATTCGATACTCTGCTCACAACTGAACAAATCACATTTTTACGTTAAAGAGACAATAATTACTTAAAAATTCAATAAGTTGTACATTTTCCCCGTGTTGGTCCGGGCTCCTTTGCAGAATAGACCATCTGCCTTCCTGCCAGGTAAAAGGCAAGCATAGGCTTACAGTCACTAACACCGTGACATTTGACTAGGTGGTAGAGTTTCGCAGCGACTCACCCGGATTGGTACCACCGCCTTACCTATTTCTGCCACCATAACGTCGTCACTTGTTCCGGTTTAGAGGGTAAGGTAGCTGGTAAACTTACTTTTACTCGAGGCCTAACATCCCGGCGCACCATTACCACCTTTGGTGTCTCTAGGCGACGTGAATTTCTTACCATCAGGAAATTCGTCTGCTTGTTTGCTTTCCAATATCATTAAAAAAATATTTTTGTACCCACAATGTGAATTTCCGTTGCAAGGAATACCTGTATGATTGTTAATTTTAGAATAGTTGTGTCAGGTCCTAGATTATTTTGAACAAGCAACGATTCAGTGAAAAATATTTTCTCTTGAAGTTATAAAATCTCAAACACCTTTATGTGGAGTAATGTATTACTTAAAACTACATCGTAAGTTATCCTATCCTATTAACATTATAAATGAGAAAGTTTGTATGTTTGTTCTACTTCTTTAAAACTGCTGAGTGGATTTTCTTGAAATTTGGCACATACATAGAAGTTAACTTGGATTAACAAATAGCATAGTTTTATCCCAAAAAAAGGTTTCTGTCGGACCACGCGGGCAACGCTGTGGGCGACAGCTAGTAAACAATATAAAGTAGCTTGCACAAAAAATGTAAAAGTTTTAATATTTTAACTATACTTAGGTACAGAGAGAACAATAAATACTGAACAATTGTCTACTAATAATTATTAGGTGGATGATAACAAGAACATCAGTTAAAATATGAAAGAAAAATGATATAATAAATAATAAATATCATTGGACAAGTTACACAAATTGAATCTAGCCCCAAAGTAACGATAGGCAACGATTCTAATATATAGAAAAACTTAAATAGATAACAGAATTTATTTAACAAACACGGAGACCCCGAAATTTAAACATCTAAATTTTCATAACATGGATGTCTGCCCCCGTCGGGAATCGAATCCAAGCCTCACGGTTGGTCATTGTAGTTAGTCGTGTACACTAGACAATCTTAACAAAATAGTTTGGGTTTAGAAGTGCTAAGTAATTCTAATTAGTTTTCTTATTTATATTAGATTAGTAGTTTTTTTGTTTAATAAAGATAGAATTTTCCCCCGTGTTGGTCCGGGCTCCTTTGAAAAATAGACCATCCGACATCCTGCCAGGCAGCTCGTAACAGGCGAGCATAGGCTTACCGTCACTAACACCGTGACATCTGACTAGTGCTAGAGTTTCGCAGCGACTCACACGGATTGGTACCACCGTCTTACTTATTCCTGCCGCCAGAACGTCATGAAGTGTCCTGGTTTAGAGGGTAAGGTAGCCGGTAAACTTACTTTTGCTCGAGGCTAACATCCCGGCCTCAGGTTGACAACGCATCATTACCACCTTTTTGTGTCTCAAGGCGGCGTGAATTTTTCTTACCATCAGAAAATCCATATGCTTGTTTGCCTTCCAATATCATAAAAAAAATTACATAGTGGCTCACGCGTTAAAGAGTCAACCGTCGCCTGTAGATATAATAGCTCATAGAGCGAGGTCTTATCTAAGTTTACCAGCCGTGCTACTCTCAAATACGGAAAAAAACAATAGCGAGCAGTGACTGTGGTGGCAGGAAAAGGCAGTGGGCAGGCGGCAGTTATTATAGTACTACCTAGTAAAAGTTTCTGGAATATTTGCAATGTTGAATGATTTTAACTGAGTTCAAAAAAACGAAGAAGTTCTCAATTTTTATGTAGGTATGTGCACCGATTTCTCCGAGGTTTCTGAACCGATTTACGTAATTCTTTTTTTTTGTTTGATGAGGAATAGTTTCGAATTGGCCCCATAAAATTTTGATTCAGGTAGGCCAATTACATTTTTTTTAGTTTTCAGTTTTTATTCTACTTTCATCTGTCCCGATGTTTATTTTTAATAACTTAAATCATATCAGCAATATATACATATAATAAATCTGTAAAAGGGTCAATTCTGTACATTGAAAATATTGAAAAAATAAATAGCAGAGGGTGTTACTGGATCGATAACAAACCTAAATATGTGATTTAAAAAATGTTTGTCTGTCTGTCTCTATGTTCAGGAATCACGTGAAAACTATGGTTCGACTTCGACGAAACTTGGTATAATTATACCTAATTATCCTGGGCGTAAAATGGGATACTTTTTATCCTGGAGAAATACGTAGAAAAAAATAAATCTTAATTTTTCAGTTTTATCACGTGAAAAGCGACATCCGCGCTGACGGAATCGCGGGCGGAAGCTAGTCAGCATTAAACTAAAAAGTGGCAAATAAAAATAACTACATTAATAAAAACCGACTTCAAAACTAAAAACAATAAAGATTTAATCATATCAATTATATACCATCTATATATTATTTATAAGTGCCATTTACTAATAGGATTGAAGTCGGTGCCAAGCCTTTAACTAATAATAATTATGTTATAAGTAAGTATTAAATTGGCTCGGCACCAACTTCAAACCTGTAAGTAAATGGCACATATTATATAATAGGTAGTATATAATGAATACTAAATCTTTATCATTAGTTTTTAGTTTTGAAGTCGGTTTTTAGTAACGTAGTTATTTTAATGGAATATGTAGATAAATACAAAAAACTATTGACGTCTCTGACCATAAATGTTTGCAAACTGTATCGATAAAACCATCGACAAAATATATTGACAGTCCAACACTAGCGCAAAACGCTGATTCGGTGTGGCTTGTTGGCATTTACGAGTACCGCCGTAAAGTGTAAAAAGTGCAAAGTGTTTGTTTATGCGGTTCGGGCGGACGGTGGGCGGGTTCAATCCGGACCTCATAACCTGCGCTTTTACTGCCATCGACTTTCACTTGCGGATTTCATTGAACTCCTACAGTCAGCAAAAACTACGAAATAGACTTCTTGTAGCGGCGAAAGTAATAAAAAGTTTTTCATTAGAGTAAAATAGACGACAATCATTTGAGTACTTGAAACTAGAGCAGAAGTCTATATTTAACCGCCTCCAAAAAAGGAGGTGATCACTTCGACTTTTTTTTGTAAGTTAGTTCCCCGATTACATGATGTTTTTTAAACGTCTATGGTATGGAATTACGATGGACGCCTACCGGTTTCGCTTTTTATAGCATCATCAGAGCTATAACTTTTCTCTCACCACAAAAGTAATTTAGACGCCTGTTTAACTAAACACGTGTAGCAAACAAGTCGATGACGTAGCAGCATTTTATTGGTTGAGAATCTAATAATTGACAATATTTAGTAAAACCTGTGTTCAACAAGTGTTAAATCATTTCTTAGGATGGAATATTTTGCTTAATTTGTTTAATTTAATTTTTAATGTCCTAGCTCTCATGTTGATAAGAAAAACGAAATCTAGGTTATTAAAACCAGTAATTTAATAAATTATAAAACAGCATTCCTAAGTGTTTCTGCACTTAGAATATGCAGATTGGTAAGTTTTCAAAATTCAATTAAAAATCAACAGTACTGCACTTAGTGAAAATGCATCAATTTTGCTATTTATTTTTAGTCGTGTTAGTTACTATTAGGATAAGGTTTATGTGAAAAATAAATCAATATTCATAGTTGTGACAGGACAACTCCTGCCGGCTCAGCTAGTTGCTAATAAACACACAGCTTACTTTCATCAAACCAACTCATGTATGTATAAAAATATCCCATTTTATAACCGGAAAGCTTTTGTTTTATAATTAATTATTCTAATTAAGCTATTTCGTAAATTTGGTATTAATAGAATATTTCAAACGAATTTAAAGCTTTTAGGAGCTATTTCAGACTATTGGTTCCAATATACGATGCGGTGAGGGAACAGTCGTCGGAAAACTAGAGCCTGTCTCTACGATCTGTTCAAAGCAATTACATTCTAAAGGACCCTGTTTCCACTGGTGGAACTTCTGAAAAAAATCATAGTCTATAAAAGCGAGTGTACGTGTAATTCAATAGCAGTTTCTAAAGTTGAATTGCTTTTCATTGAATATTAAATAAAATGAACGCAGTAACAATTGTACGACTCACATGTCTATGTTTTCTATTACTCACTTTTTGCAGTTACGAAAACGGCGTAAATAGCACGTATTTTTCTTGTAGTTTTATGGCATGAGGAAGCGAACAAATTTACGAGTTTCCTGGTGTCAGGTGAAATAAATACCATAAATGTTATAGGTGCGTCGCTGTCCTGTGGCTGGAATATTATCTGTTATGCAAATCTACCGACTACCCTACCTCACATGCACTGTCTTTATGTGCAGGAAAAATAGGTAAGACTGTAGATCCCTACTCAGTCAAGTTGCAACACAGCACTCTACTACCACTAGTTTTGTTGGTAATGACATATTTAAGCTATGCTAACCTCTTATGGTAGAGAGGCAGATAGTCTATTCTACACAGGGGACCTGGATCAATATGGAGTAAAGTGTCAGCCAATGCAAGCAGCATGGCTTATTAGAATGGAGCTCTGTTTTTTTTTCACAAATGCTTATTTAGTGACTTATTTAGAGTCGTCTCCGTGGTCTAACAATCCGGCTTTGGACTTGACTTCTTAAGGTCCCTGGTTCGATCACCCAGTCGGGTAACAGAGAAATTATAAAATGCTTTTTCGATTTTCTAATAAAAATAATGTTGGCTGGGATTAGATATCTACCCGGTTGGCGATAGGCTTGCCACCTATCATATTGTGGGGTTAGTGTCACCAGCTAGTTGTGGGTGCTCTGGTTGTGCCTCTGCCTATCACTTTGGTGATATCAGTGTAAAGATACTTTTTATTTAGAAGTAATTCTTCAGGTTGGCAAAAAGCTAAGCCAGTAAAACTCGGTATTAATAGCCGACGGCTACCATTTACTAGCCACTAAAATAATAAACATCTAGTAGAAAGCAACGAATTGGTAATAAAGTTTTTTTTATGATATTGGAAGGCAAACAAGCAGACGGATTTCCTGATGGTAAGAAATTCCCGTCGCCTAGAGACACCAAAGGTGGTAATGGTGCGTTGCCAACCTGTGGGCAGGATGTTAGGCCGCGAGCAAAAGTTAGTTTACCGGCTACCTTACCCTCTGAACCGGAACACGTCACGACGTTATGGCGGCACGAATAGGTTAGGCGGTGGTACCAATCCGGGTGAGTCGCTGCGAGACTCTACCACCTAGTCAGATGTCACAGTGTTAGTGACGGTAAGCTTTTACTCGCCTTTTACGAGCTGCTTGGCACAGGAAAGCAGATGGTCTATTCTGCAAAAGAGCCCGGACCAACACGGGGTAAAAAAAGTATAGCTAAGAATGTACTATGAATAAAAAAATGTGTATACTTAATTTTATATTTGAATCAGGCTACGCGCAAACTTACTCTGAGCGAATTACTCTATGACCAAAAGAAGTGCATGAAACTGTTTTCCATATGGAAGTGTTAAATAAAATAAATAAATATCCCTGGACAAGTTACACAAATTGAATCGAACCCCAAAGTAAGCAAATTATATTCCTGGTTTGTGGGTGTTAGTCAACGAATCCTATGCCTATAAATATTTAAATACAATCAATTTAATAAACACCCACCCCCCGAAATGCAGACATCTAAATGTTCATCACACAAATGCCTGTCCCGAATCGAACTTGAACCTCGCGGTTGGTCAGTGTAGTTAGACGTGTACACTAGCCACTCGACTAACGAGGTGGTTAAATTTGACGACCTTTTATAACTTTAACAAAAATGACAGTTTTTGTTGGATAGTAGACAAAAGCGGAGGTCGCTTCAAACGTTATGAACGTTACATGTTAATTAGTAACTTTTTATGTTGTTTTTATTTCTTACTAGCTGACCCGGCAAACTTCGTACCGCCTTAGCGTAGCAATGATAGAATGATAGAAGAATAGTAGAAACTACTTTGTTTTGTATAGCTGACCTATCTTACGTATTTACAATTTGAACTGCAAAATAAATCCTTTTTCAATATTTCTGAGAGATTTTCTTAATATTTTTTCCGTAAGAACCTTCTCCTAATAATGACAAATACAACAAAAAAAGAATAAGTGAAATCGGTCCAGCCATTCATGCGTGATACCGTGACCAAGAAAAACGGGTTTAATTTTTATATATATAGATCTGTAAATCATGCAATAAATTTATATAATAGACATCTCCACTATGTTCTCGTGTTGGTATACCTACGTGCATAGTTACTGAGCAGGAAAACAGCTGGAGAACGGGTCTGCCTCAGAACATCGCAGTGGTTTTCTGATTTATTATAATAAACAACACAATCCCAATACTCTCAATAGATAGGGTTACGAACTTGTAGAAGTGGCTTTTCTAATTAATATGTACCATAGTTATGAAAAAGACTATATCTTGTACCTAGATGTGCAAAAACTCATACATACATAACGTGACCATACGTTCCTTTCTGAACGGGACAGTCCCGTTTTCAGAGTATCTGTCCCGGTGTCCCCAGCGAGGCCGACATAGTCCCGTTTTCCGTTTTGCGTGGAAGTAGCGCACCCGTCGAAAGAGTTTTTTCTCAAATGAACAAAATATGAACAAGTGAAAACAGAGTTGAATGTCGCAGTAATGAAAGCTACGTTGATTACGAAGAAAATTACAAATAAATTCACTGAGTTCCACATTTATCTAAAAACATAGCCCGATATTTTGAAACTTTGTTCCGCCAATAAATACAAAAATACGACTTAGAAGTCACGCCCCATTCTCTAATTGTTTTATGTTATTCTTATTCTATCTTCTATAATAAAAAAAAATGAAACATTACAAACGTTTATTTTTATTATATATTTCAGCAGGTGTCCCGTTCTGACTAAAAAAATAAATGGTCACGTTATACATACAATCGAATGGATAACATCCTGCTTATAGAGTCGATTAAAAAGGAAATTCCTATTTATATTTTTTTCTATGCCTGTCAACTAATCCACTTTTGTCAAAAAGTAAAAATATTAAAGAAAGGGTAGAGGTAGGCAAAATTAGAATTAGACTTGAAAAAAACTTTATTCGCGTGGACTACACAATTGGTACTTGTGCTCGTCAACATTTTTATAAATTACCACCGGATCGGAATCGCGGCCACATACTGAGAAGATCCAGCGAAAGAAAGAGTGCTTGTCCTTTGTTAAAACTAACCGTAACATTAAAAACTAAAAAAATATAATTCACAAATGCGAAAGGTTTAACCAGGGTACCCAAAATAAGACGAAGGTACTTAGTTCCACAATGTGATAGGTAGGTAAGCCTTTCGCCAACCGAGTCTTTTTTTAATCTCAGGTTTCACTTTTGACTAATTAACTTCGACTATTCATTTCACCGATTCACTATTATTTATATATAGGTTTTTTTTGTTGCCTTTTTCTAATACATAAGATGGTCATCTCCAACTCTGAGCCGGTTGTATCGATGTCGTTAATGAAGTCATGCGAGTTTTACTTACTCAAAATTATATTCAAAACATGTAAATTCTATAAGTTAGAAGATCTATAGTCCGCATAGTGTCTAATTAAGGCTGTATCGTATGTGTCCGCGCGTCTAGATACCGCGTTAAGACAGCGCCGCAAATACTACTAAGCCCACAATGAGTACCGAAAAATGGATATTACCACTTTCTATTGTTTTTTTATTTTTTTTTATAGAAGAGGAGGCAAACGAGCAGGTAGGTCACCTGATGGAAAGTGATCACCTCCGCCCACTAACATCCGTAACACCAGAAGTATCACAGATGCGTTGCCAACCTTTAAGGAATGAGTACGCTCTTTTCTTGAAGATCCCTAAGTCATAACTGTTTGGGAATACCGCCCTCGGTAACTGATTCCACAAAGGTGTTATACGGGGTAAAAAAATGTCTTCAGAATCGCACAGTTGTAGATCGCCACGCATCGAGGTGATGGGCATGATACCTTAAACTCTGACGCGATGTCCGAAGGTAGAAATCAGCGGCTGGAATTAAACCAAACAACTCCTCAGAGCATTCCCCATGATAGATGCGGTAGAGAACACTGAGTGACCCAACATCTCTACGCAATGTTAAGGAATCAAGCCGATTGGTAATTGCCCGGTCATTAACAATTCGAATTGCTCTACGTTGAATGCGGTCAAATGGAAGGAGCTGGTACTGTGGAGCCCCTGCCCAGAGGTGAGAACAGTACTCCATATGAGGCCGAATTTGCGCTTTATATAGTTGCAAGCGATGGGTCGGCTTGAAATACTGTCTCGCTTTACTGAGCACACCAAGTTTCTTAGAGGCTATTTTAGCCTTCTCCTCCAGATGACCACGAAATTGAACATTACTCGAAATGTCAACGCCGAGTATACCAATGCAGGCTGTGGCGGAAAGGGAAACGCTCTCAAATCGAGGAGATGCGACAAAGGGAGTCTTTTTAGCGGAAAACGCGCAAACTTGTGTCTTGTTCGGGTTAAATTGCACCAAATTTTGCTGGCCCCACAACGAAATTTCAGACAAAAGATTGTCAATTTTATACACAAGTTGGTTCCGGCTCTCGATGACATGTTCCCGCGATATATTATGTCGGCCAAAGTATAAGGCTTCCCCAGTAGTGTCGTCCGCATAGCAATGAGTGCCACTAATTTGCAACATGTCATTGATATGCAGAAGAAACAACGTAGGAGAAATCACACAACATTGACATTGGGGAACACCAGCATTGACAGGTTTGGACTCCGAGCACTCACCGTCGACAACGACCTTGATGCTACGCCCCGTCAAAAAACTAGTGATCCAAGTACATAATTTCTCAGGAAGACCGTAAGATGGAAGCTTCGATAGAAGCGCCTTGTGCCACACCCGCTCGAAGGCTTTCGCTATGTCCAAACTGAAAGTCAATGCTTCTCCCTTGCTTTCGACTGCTTGCGCCCATCGGTGTGTTAAGTAAACCAAAAGATCACCAGCTGAACGACCACGACGGAAACCGTACTGACGGTCATTTAACAGCTGGTGCTCCTCTAGGTACCTTAAGAGCTGGCAGTTTGTTATGGATTCCATAACTTTGGAAAACAAGGAAGTAATAGCTATAGGTCGGTAATTGGACGGATCCGAGCGGTTACCTTTTTTAGGGATCGGGTGTACTAAAGCAGTCTTCCATGAATTCGGTACAATGCCTGATGAATAGGAGAGCCGGAAGAGTCGCTTTAAAACCGGTGCCAGCTCAGGAGCACACACTTTGAGAACAACCGGAGGGATACCATCGGGCCCACTCGACTTGTTGACGTCCAATGAAATAAGTGTTCTACGCACTGAACTCTGAAGGAACTTTATTTGAAATATCTATTTGAAATATTTTACATAACTATGCGTCCATTAACAAAAATAAAAGATAAAAATTAGAATAAGACTTGAAAAAAACTTTATTCGCGTGGACTACACAAGTGGTACTTGTGCGAGTTGACATTTTGATAAACTACCACCGGATCGAAATCGCGGTCCTGAGAAGATCCGGTGAAAGAAACTCATCGGGCTTGTACTTTGTTAAAACTAACCGTGATATTAATAACAAAAAAATACAATTTAGTTTTACTTAATGTCGAATATCGTTTTAAAATTTCTTGAAGTTCTCCCCGTGTTGGTCCGGACTCCTTTGTAGAATAGACCTTCTGCCTTCCTGTGCCAGGGAGCTCGTAAAAGACGAGCATAGACTTTCCGTCACTAACACCGTGACATCAGACTAGGTGGTAGAGTTTCGCAGCGACTCACCCGGATTGGTACCACCGCCTTATTTATTCCTGCCGCCATAACGTCATGACGTGTTCCGGTTCGGAGGGTAAGGTAGCCGGTTAACTTACTTTTGCTCAAGGCCTAACATCCTGGCCTCTGGTTGGCAACGCACCATTACCACCTTAGGTGTCTCTAGGCGACGTGAATTTCTTACCATCAGGAAATCCGTCTGCCTGTTTGCCTTCCAATGTTATAAAAAAAAGTTATTTCTGTAAGTAAGTAAGTAAGTACGTAAGTAAGTAAGTGTAAGTAAACGCCAGCATCCAAATTATCCACAAACTATTTTGAATAATTTGTTAAGTTGTATTAATTTAATATTATATTTAACTGTGTCATGTTCGAAAAAATGTAAAACTAGCAACGATTGTAAAATAAAACAAGTAAATTTAACTAACACCTATAAAATAAACAATTTTCAATAATCCCTAACAGAACCTATTCGCGCACTCACACAGAGATACGTCAAACTTACAACACCCTCATTTCCCTTTAAGGATCATACATATTTAAACCAACATCCATACATAAATACATACATATCTTCACGCCAAGTTCCTTACGGGGTAGGCAGAGAGTATCGAGTGCCAGACCTCACTATCCTGACAAACCTGTCTAGCTTACTACACATTCATTACCCTTTTCATACAAACTCTCCGGTTTCAGAGACTCTTGCCTTCACCCTCGAATAATATTCGAGTGATCTGACCGTGGAACATCAGACTTGGTCTCCCCAGGTATCTACATCCATCCAAGTTCGCATTGTATATTTGCTTTGTCAGTCTTTTATCTTTTTTTCCATATGACCGAACACCAACTCTTTCTTTCAATCCCACTCTTTCTCGGATCTCACTGTTCGAATGCGATCAGCGAGAGTTACATCGCAGATTTTCCGTAGTGCTCTCATTTCGACCGCATTTATCCTACTTTCATGCTATTTCTGGCATACCCAACTATCGCTTCCATACATTACAAGATAAGCACAGAATTATGCAAATCAAGTCTAGCTTTTTTACTTAAAACCTCGCTGTGACCAGTGTTTGCAGCTCAGATGGTGTAAGAGCCCAAAAGTACAGCATCATCTGCATAAAGCAGGCAGTTCACAACTTGGTCACCCATACGCATTCCCACATTCAATGATCTTAACCTTTGCAGACATTTGTCCAAATACAAGATAAACAAGCGTGCTGACAACACACAACCCTGCTTGACGCCAATATTAACATCAAACCAAGGCGATATGTTGCCATCAACCCGCACACATGCTTTACAGTCTAAATACATTGACTGTACCGCACGCAGCAGGGACCCATCTATCCCATAATCGGTATAAAAGCAGGCAGTTCACCACTTGGTCACCCATGCGCATTCTCACATTCAAAGATCTTAACCTTTGAAGACATTTGTCCAAATATAAGATAAACAAGCGTGCTGACAACACACAACTCTGCTTGACGCCAATATTAACATCAAACCAAGGCGATATGTTGCCATCCATACCTTACGTACAACCCTACCAAAACGCTTTTTCGAGATTCACAAAACCGCAGAAAACCCTCTAACTCACAGCCAGATGCTTCTCTACAATGCTGCGGAGCGAAAAGACTTGATCCGTACATTCTCTTTCAGACAAGAAACCAACTTGAGCCTCCCACAATGTTCCATCGGACATCCCTTGCATCCTTCTTTCAACTATTTTTTCATACACTTTTGATGCTAAATGCCATATTTCATACTTATTGTCGCCCATTCAACTTCTTCCATCATAATTTCGTCAGATGCCTCCGGTATTTCCAAGTCAGTTGAGTGCTTGGACCCAGCGGCAGCATCTCGGGGATATTCGTACATATCTCCATAAAATTCACTCCACCGTTTTAACACGTCATGCGTGCATGCAAGAATATCACCACTCTTAGACTTAATTCTATTCATCTGGAGGCAGACGAACAACTCTGAGACTTCTTCACCTCCCTCCACAAGAGTTTGGTGTTCATCTCGAAGTTGTTACCAACCTCTCTTCTGGTTTCATATTTTCCCTTTCGCGCTTCTTTTTCACTAAGGGTTTGGTGATTTTTTTGCAACAACGGTACATTTCTTTCTTCAAATTTTTCATACTGTCATTCGATTGCAAACATGCTACATAGTCTTACCAAGCTTTCTTCTTTCTTTTTTTTTACCTCCTCGTCCCACCATGCATCACCATTCATAGACTTGTGCAGCTTTGCACTCCCACTTACCTCTTTCGCAACATCAACCATACCATTTTTCAAAACGTTCCAACAGTCATCCACGTCTAAGTCCAGTAGGCACACACTATTCAGCCAGTCTTGGACTTGACTCTCATACATGCTTCCTACGCTCGTGTCTTGCAACTTTTCACTCTTAATCATTTTAAGCCCTCCAAATGGAACACGTACTTGCCAGTACCTCCACTTCTTAAACCGGCTAATGAGCAAGTTGTGGTCCGTGTTAAGAGTGTGGAGTCTTGGCCTAAATTCATCATTTCCATATTGTCTACAGATGAATACTAAAAAGGTTATTGCGGTAGCTCTATCTTATAATGATTGGGTTTGATAAATCCGTTATAGAGTTTAACTCTGTTTTCGTATAATTTTA
Organism: Calephelis nemesis; assembly: GCA_002245505.1. NCBI lineage: Eukaryota > Metazoa > Arthropoda > Insecta > Lepidoptera > Riodinidae > Calephelis > Calephelis nemesis. Next base: position 519,803 of record NJDD01001871.1, read on the forward strand.
TATTTTCTCTTGTGTGATGTCTAATCTATAAATATAAATATAATCCCCACTTTGCGTGGTCATAGCATCACGCCATAAAATATACCAAATTTGCTCATTATTTTTTTGTGTTTGTTAGTGTCATTAGAACGATCGTATGAAGAGAAAGCTCGGGAAAATCGGTATGAAAATAAGAAAAACAATTCTTTAATTTTTCTGATACACAAATTGTAAGTAATGTAAAGCGATATGAAGTTTGCGGATCGGCTAGTTTTTTATAAGATAAATAAGTAAATAAGGATTGCCATATCCAAACGAGAGTAAATCCTAGGCCGCTAACTCAGCGAGCATAAATAACATATAGGGCTGATCCGATACGGCAGTGATTTGTTGCCCTATTTACTTATTTATCTAACCCACTTGCCCAATATACTGCCTTCTTTATACCGATCACGTTTACTGGCCATTACCCGAGACAACATCATAACCGAAAGTATCAATAAAAACTTGTTAACTTATCCGTGCTTCGATATTCTGCAACTATTAACTTATTATACTTTCGATATTAAATAGTTTCCCTCGTAACGGATGAGAAACATTACATCTAAATATTGTTATGAAACAAGCATAAAAGATGTTTCAAATGGACCGGTAAAATACTTAAGTGTTTGATTTAGCGTCATGTAAATCCTGCTAATACACTGCGAAAATTTGTGAGAGTTGATGAATGTCTCATATATACACAGAAACTGTAAGCATATTTAGATGAAATATCGCAGTAGTGTAGTTTATAGATCATAATGACAATTAGGCTATTTCGTATGTTTTCATATAATTTGGTATAGGGATGAAGTCGCAGTTGGAAGCTAGTTGCTTGTGTGTTTATTCTATTTTTTTTAAACTTGATTGGTACTGATAATAGTTATTATTTTTTTATACATTTTTATACGATAAGTACATACCTACACTATAGACATCTATAGACACTATAGATGTTACAGGTAAATTGATGTCATGGAGACGAGATGTTAAATCTATTGAGAAAATTCACGAGATAATCTTCTTTCCAGACTGGAATTCGAAAAGAATATCAAGTTGCATGAAACCAGGAACATCGATGGTCTATTCCACTTTTGGGTCCCGGAAAAGAAATAAAATTATCATAGAATTGTTTTTGTCCTTAGTAAATGTAACAAGTTAACTAAACCCAAAGAAATTTTATTTTCTAATTTAAAAAAAAGTCTAAATTCATTATTTTTATAGTAGTTTTTATTTAATGATTTAGTTGCATCATAAGTCAGAAACCAAAACAAATAGAATAAAGAAAATTATATTGACAAACTCATGAATGTAGTACTTAATGTGTGTATATTTGCTAATCAATGTTTATGGAACGGGCACATTACTAAAACATGAGGTAGAGCACCACGTTTCATCGCCCATCTCCTTTTAACATCAATAAAACGTCTTCATAAATTTTATATTTATAATATAATTTATAACCACTATAACTCTTGTCGAGCCCCGAAATGAGCGATCCCTTATTAACTTCTAAAACACGTTTTAATCTCGTGTTTTTTGACGACCTGCTTTTCTAACATAGTCACGTTATCAACTTTAAGCCTTTAGCAATACAAACTATTTTCCTTTGAACTGTGTTTTAAATAAAAGTAAATAGTAATGCTCAATAACCATTGACATAAATAGTATTAACAACAATTGATTTACATACAAATTGCTTTAGACAATATCGCTGACGGAATGGCGCGTGTGACGCGTGCCGTATAGAATGTGTGGCCCTGAAACGAGCGTGTTTTGAGAAGATTAATTGACACGTGGTCAAATTTAGGCAATCAGAAAAAGGTCTATTGCCAATTTTAATATAACAATGGCTCATTTGCAAATGATTGCCTATCTGTAAACTATTTAAATCAGGTGTAAACAATAATAAAATAAACAAACCTATTAGCATATCCGAAAGTGTAACAAGACCAACAAATTATGAGCACGTCATCCAATTCGCTTCTTGGTGTTATAATAATATGAACAAAATACAATAATGGTTTTTAGTCAATACATAATCTCATATTTGTTCCGTAGTATATGATATTAAAATTCAAAAAATATGAATACACATACACTGTTATGACTTATTGCAATATTTATTTAAAATGGAGTTTGGCCAAGTTCCAAGAATGGCAACAGCTCAATATAAAAATGGTATCCGTTAGATATAGAATTACATGCTTAAATCCTGATTATTTATTATGGAAAACACTGTGAAATGTCAACAATAAAAAAAAGAGTATGTGTACTCATGTACGCACGTAAGAAGTTGTAATTTTTGGCGTAACAATCCAAAAATACCAAATAATAACACAACGCATACATACATAAATGTACATAAATAGCATGCAACAATAATTAAAAATCATAAAATATAATTAAAAATAAAAAGGTTCGCAACTAACTTCAGGGTGTCGCTTTTGACTGTCACATTTATCTGTCGGTGTGCGCGCGCATCGTAAAAATTCACTCTCATTGTTTTTCCAAATCGCGCCAAAATAAGTATAACTTCAAAAGATGTACACTAACAATACACTTGACAAATGTGTCACTGCTAGCGTTTATTATGTCTACGAACAAAACAAATTAATAAACTTAAGTATTCCTTCCTACCTTCGACTAAAAACTATAATATTTTGGCCACCAACCAACCGACCTAAGAGCTCGCATATTAATAAATACATAAAAACATTCTTGTATTTGAGCATCCTTCCTAACACGTAACCATACTCTTACACAAAGCTCCGTTAAGATCTTTATTTTGTGGGATGTAAGTTAACCCGCAAATGTCGTGGCCATATTGTAAAACGCCAAGTATCTTCGTCATACGTGAGGGCGCGCCACACTACGACACTTGTACGTGTGGAGCTGGAATAAGAGCACCTGATTGCGTCTGATTGAGTCGACTCATTTTATTGAGAATAGACTACTGGTATTACCTTCATCAAGTTTAAAGTATGCGAGAAGTCGGTACGACCCTTTATTAAATATTGTTCCTTTTATGAACTTAGCATTTATCTAGTCTCATTCACATACCTACCCATGTTGAAAATATAAACGTGTTTGTTTATTTTCAGACATTCAAACAAAACCGTTAAATATGATGAAATTTAGCGGGATTAGTCAAAGACAACATAGCCCACGTTTTTTTATGTTAAAAACACAACAACATAGGAGCGTATGGAATATATATCACATGTTATAAAATTGTGTTCCTATTATTTAATTATTAAAACACATTCACATTATTACCACACTGAGTTTTTAATTTATGAAAATAGCAACCTAATTCCGTTCTTACTGTACCGTTATATAATAATATAGCTCTGAAAGATGATGTATATTAATGTTACGATGTTCATATGAAATCTTTTGAGTTCAATAATTTCACAAAAATAATATTACAAATATTGAATATTAGAAAATTATGTTGATTGCTTTCTGTGAGATTCTTTAAGGAATTTCCAAGTTGTTACTTTTTGAGCCAAATTAAATAAAATATTTTTTGTCAATTAGTCATATTATCTTTGTCAAAAAGTTTTATACAACTAAGTTTGATAATTTTAAAACTTTTCTATCACAATCACATACAATTTTTTTTTGTAAGCCTAAAACATAAAACTGAGGTGTCGCTGTACGTCAAAGACGTTCCAGAAAAAAAATGTGTTACTTTCTTTAACTACAATGTTTTTAGAGGCAGTAACTCTACTGAAATGCCTCTAAATACACTAAGTGCCCCAGACGGCAAACGAGGAGAATTATAAATTTAACATGTTTGTCACCCACATACAGAGTGTGCCTATCTATAAAATCATAACATGTCATAATCTTTTTTTAACAGAAAAACAGGTATTAATGCGGAGATGGTTCTTAGCTATATATCATTTAAAATTTTGTAGAAGTTGATCATTTTTTAGTTTTAAGTCATCTTATAGTTTAGAACTCTTGCATATTTTCATCAATTTTATATAAAAAAATAGATCATTAGATTCTAATTGTTATGTTTAAACTTAATAGCTAAGTATTTTGACTTAAAAATCAATCAAAATTGGGGATTTCTAAAAATAGCCTAAAAATTAACTGTCCTGCGGTTCTCCGAACAATAAATAGATATTATCATAAAAACTTTAATTAATTAATAATAATAATATTATTCATTGACAAAATAAACTTGTTATCATTTAATTAAATTAACTTATCTAAAATTTGTTACGTAAATTAACATAGTTCATTTGCTTTTATAACAATCTAATTGAGAAAATATAAAAACATATGCGACAATATCAACGGATAAAAGGCAAAATATTCATGTTTTCTTATTAGGCAAATGGATTTATGGTAAAAAGGAATTATTAGAGAGGCTTCCTTGTTGTCATACAAATGGCCAAATATTTTTATTATTTTCAGGAAATTAGATCACGATTGGCCGAGAAATGTATGGTTATAAGCGGACATTTGCATGCTGAACGTTTTACTTAAAGTTTTTGTAGTTGTGGCTTGTTATTATGACAATAATTCCCTTATATTATGACTAAAGGAGAGATTAAATTAATATGCTACCTAACATTCTTTAACTACAATCAAAGTTAATTTCTTAGTTTAGTTAATTGAGTTTTATTTTATAATTGTGATTTGAGCACTTTAAGTTATTGAATTAATTATACTTTCATGATGATAAGTCACAATTTTGTAAGTCGAGATATTACATAACACTGTGTAATGTTTAATATTAAAGAGGGATTTACTTGCACGCCTAACTCTACCGATAAACCGCAAGACTCGGGTTCAATTCCCGACGTGGGCAAGCAGTTGTGTGACGAACATTAATGTCTGTGTTTCCGAGTCTAGGTGTTTACTATATTCCTATACCTATTTAAGTATTTTATTATTAATATCGTTTACTAATTACCCATATCACAAGCATATAATTTTCATCCTTTTGGGGGTAAGATCAAATTGTGTAATTTGTCTAGTAATATTTATTTATCTACTGGCCGTTTACTAGCCCGGCAAACTTCGTATCGCTTGACATTCACAGATATGTAATATATATGTATTCGAATTGGCTAACATATTGCTAACCGCAAGATTTTAACAACTTCACAGGGCTATAGTAACAAATATAACAGCACCCAGTAGCTTGTATGGAACAAAGAATTGTTTTTCCGAATTTTCCTTTTTTGCATTTTTGCTTGATAAGAACCTCTTCCTAATAATAACTCATTATCAGGAATAAATTAAAGTACTTTAAATATTCTATATTTATTTGCTAAATAATATGCTATAATTGATAATATTTAAAAGCACCCGGCTTTTTAACTTTATATTTTTTTATGTTTTTATTTGGTCTAGTGGTTCAGCGGTTGGACTTGACTGCATGAAATCCCGGTAAGATTTCTGGTTCATCACATAATTTTACCATAATAAATGTGCAATTTTTCAAACGATGTTGCTTCAAACTAGTTATATTTATTAGATATGTGTGACTTAATGACACTAAACACTTTTATATTCATACTTCTAAAAATCTTAAACTTAATTAAATTATGCTCAAAAATAAAGACAATTTATACAGGAATATTTTTTTCTCAATTTTGAGATATTTTGCTAAACTTTTAATATGACTTCGTTTATAGTTTAAAAGAATACTTATAATTTTAAATTAAAATTAGACCATTATTATACTCAAACAGTGAGTCATCATTAATATAAATATTAGGAACGTATCTGAAATTTAAAGATTTATTTATTTTATAAACAAACAGACTTCTTAAATAAATTCCTTCATATTGAATGTACTGGTTATGTCTAGATATAATAAATAAATACAAACTTTTGGTGACTTAGATTTCAATAAAGACTTTGTAATAATGTGTTCTAGTTCTGTGGTCTAGTTACACATATTTAATCTAACCCCAAACTAAGCAAATTATATGTTTGTGTTATGGGTGGTAGTGAACGATACCAAAACACAAAAATACTTAAGTAGATACGATAATAAATTTAATAAACACAAAGATCCGGAAATGTTGACATTTTTTTTTCACAAAAGCCTATCCCCATTAGAAATCGAACCCGAACTTTGTGGTTTGTTTGCGAAATATGCGTTTACGATAGCCCCTTAAGTAATGAAGCAGGCAATCTCAAAATGTTAACTGATCTGGTTAAAACTCATTCTATATGGCTATCATCACGATGAGTAAGACTAGCGAATTGTTACGTCTATATTTATGTTTTTTACAATAAAATTTAGTTTTGTAGTTATAAATTAGGAACGTCACGCATCATTGACCGGCGCCGGCCATCAACAATGCACTGTCGCGAACGCACTGGCAGTTTAGTTACGTGTAAATTATAGGTAACATATAAATGAAACGGCATTAAAGTCGGCAGAAGTGTGTCCATTAATCGTGGCGAGTTGGATGGCGATAAATTAGTGTGGGGCCATAAATCGCGCGGCTTCAGCGGCAGTTCCGCGCGGAGGCCCGCTGTCCGCCCACCGCACGGACGCGCCACGCGTTCTCTTAGCGCCACTGATTGTTCGAACAATACCGTAAATGGCATTTAATCTATATAAAAATTAATCTCTATTTTTCCCTGGCCATTGCATTACGCATGTATATATATAACAATTTTGCTAATTCTTATCTGATGTGTTAAATGTTGTCAATAAAATGTTATTATGAAAAAAAAACTATGAGTTTAGCCGAACATTAGAAAACTCAACGAGAATTTGTAAATTTTACATGGCTGTCACTGATGAAGTTCTTATTTAATATTCATAGTTTAGACAGGACAACGGCTATCAGGTCAATTAATACTACCATAAAAATGATGTACAGGTAATCCTATTTACAGTAGAAGAAACATTTACTCTCAATTTATAAATATTAAATATGGACCAAAATGAAAAGCGCTTGATCAAGTTTACTTGGACTCAAATTTTTCTCAAGTATGTCGATTGAAATTAAAACCTAGAATCTGGATATGGATTATATAGATTGTATTATATTATATAGATAAAATGATAGAAAATGATAACTAAATAAAAAACGTAATGTTATCTTGTAATTAAATCGTTACCTAAAAAACGAGAGAAATATTTGAAATGCTTATCCTGAATAATTCATTTATTTAATGAAAAAACACATTTTGAATCAGGTATAAGAGGGCTTTTATTTTATATAATAATTTTTTTATTAATGTTCTTTTCTTTATTAGTTTTGTAATTTTTGAAAATAATTTGTAACAGTTTAATTTCAATTTAAATCTTTAATTGCTTATTTTGAATGTTTATAAATTATAAATGGCTAAATTGTACATAGGTATTATTTTTAGAATTACGAATTTTGACATTCAAAAAATGTATATAATGTATACTTAATTTGAATAAAACACATTCATTCATTCATTCATTCAGTCAAACCTTACTCAGAACTTGAAAATGTAAAACTTTGGTGTCGATAAAAAGCTCTGACTTTTAAAGGATCACAAAATTTATCAAATTCTCAAGTAAGAAAGGAAAATCAACTATTTATTATTTATTAACAAAATGTCATATACCGCGTTATCTTTGGGAAGACGCAGGGTTTTAATATTAATTGTTGGTCACTCAGCCAAGAAACCAAGTGCACGTGGGAAATAAAACTGTTCGCTCTAAGTGCATTATTTGTACTTTTCTTTTTCCGTAAAAGTAAACACACTTATACAAACACGAAACATATGTAGGTTAATAAATTCGAACTGAGTATATATTCTTTACTTTTTCTTACAATTTAGGAAGGTAGTTAAGTGTAATTTGCCGAAAAGTTTTTTGTCCATTAGCATGCGTGAAGCTTAAAATATGTTAAAATATGTATACTAAGTGTTAAAAATATGTCCTATCTTCCAAATCAGAAATCTGAGTGTGTGGGATGGGATAAAAATCATGGAAATAAACAAGAAAAAGCTTTAAAACTAGCTTCCTCGGGCGTTTTTATATGTAATAAATAATATATTGAATTTATGTCTATTTTTTTGTACATCATGAACATGAAAGGATTCACATCAAAAATTTATTACTTATTTGGATCAAAATCAGAATCAGAAAAAACTTTATTCCTAAGAACCATACATATGGTACGTGTGCGTGCCGACCATATTTTTTAAACTACCACCGGATCGGAATCGCGGCCACACACCGAGAAGATCCGGCGAAGGAAGATGTAGGTCAAAAGGTACTTTTTGCTAAGCTTTAATTCAATAATAGATTAGATAAATTTTAAATGAAGAAAAATATACTTTCTGTACTGGCTAGTTTGTTATTAGCAATATATTAATGTATGTGAGCTTAATACCTTTGTTTTATAAGTAACTCAAACATAACTAATGCCTTAATTATGTTACCTTTAAATAATTTAAAATAATAATCAATAAGAGAGAAGGTTCTCTATTCGTCAATTTAGTGTATAATAATAATAGTTATTTCATGTACATGTAATAAGTATATGTTTTGTGAAAATGGGGGTGCCACAGGGTTCAATATTAGGCCCTTTTCTCTTCCTTGTATACATAAATGACTTGCCATCAGTAGTGGAAAATAAATGTGAGATAATATTGTTTGCGGATGACACGTCGATTTTCTTTCATCTTAGTAGACGTAATCCGGATATATATGAAATAAATAGAACCCTGCATCATATTTCGGAATGGTTTGATGCTAATAACCTAGCACTAAATTCGAAAAAAACTAAATGTATGAGATTTTCCTTGCCTAATGTTCGACCAATTATTGACAGTGTAATTAAATTAAAGGAGAACAAGTTAGAGTTTGTAAATAATACGGTATTTTTAGGTCTTACAATAGATTCACAACTACAATGGAGTCCTCAAATTTCCTATTTGGCTAAGCGACTGAGTTCAGCTATTTATGCAGTGAGAAAAATAAGGCAGTTAACTAACGTACAGACTGCAAGGCTTACATATTTTAGTAACTTTCATAGTGTTATGTCCTATGGTATTTTAATATGGGGAGGGGCAGCAGACATAAATACAATATTTATTTTGCAGAAACGAGCTGTCAGAGCTATCTATAATATGAGTAGTATAGAATCTCTGAGAGAGGTATTTAAAAAAATATCTATCATGACAGTGCCTAGCCAGTACATCTATGAGAATATAATGTATGTAAGGAAAAATATTCATTTATTTATAAAAAATAAAGACAGACATAATGTTAACACTAGAAATAAAAATAAATTATTTGTTCAAAAATTTAGGCTAGCTAAAACTTCAAAATCTTTTATAGGCTTAGGTATAGTCATATATAATACGATTCCTGAACATATTTTGACTTTACCTGAAAGGAAATTTAAATCACATATTAAAAATGTTTTTTACAGAAAGGCCTATTACAATATAAATGAATATTTTAATGACACCAATGTTTGGTTAGATTAATGTACTTATAAGGACTTAATAATTGTTTACTAATACTATTGTTAATTTAAATTAAATTGTAATTTTTAATATAACAATAATCTAACGTTTTTTACTATCGTATTTGACTTTCAAAAAATGTATCTAGTCATACTTACTTTGAATAAAAACTTATTCTATTCTATTCTATTCTATTCTATATGAATATGATTTCTAAATAACGCTTTACTTGTCCAATTATGAAGCAGATTTTTACAGGTTGTTTTTTTAATGTAGTTTATAATTGCAAAGCATAACTCAAAAAACACATAGCACATTTGAGTCGCGGCTCTGACTTTCTGAAAGATAATTAATTGTAAATCAGTCGATTATTTGCAATTTTACTGTACTTAAATTATTTTATGAAACAGAGATTGGCTGTATGGTCTAGCGGTCCGGTGATAGACTTGACTTCATGAGGTCTCGGATTCGATTACCGGACCTTATAAAGTCGGACAAACATTTTTTTTTTAATTTTCTAATAAAAAAAATCATGTAATTGGCAATAGCCAACCACATAACCAATATCCAATATAGATATATTATCCATATAATAATCCAATATCCAATATACATGGCAAGCCTATTACCTTGCCATCTATCTCATTGTGGGGTTGTCTCTTCGGCTAATTATGAGGACCTTGGTTGGACTTCTTCCTCTTCGGAGAGAAGATACGACGGCAATTTTAAAGATTAGATCATTAAGAATTTTGTTAAGAAACAATAAATCTTCTTATATATAAAACTCTCGTGTCACAATGTTCTCGTACTTCTCCGAAACGGCTTGACCGATTCTCATTAAATATTGTGAGCATATTGAGTTGGTCTGATAATTGGCCAACATGTATTTTTCATATAGTGACTAGGGTGACTCACCGAAATCGTTTTACTAAAATCACATTTAAAAAAATAGCAGAACAACGTCTGCCTCCTCAGCTAGTTAAATACTATTACATTAATAAATAACGCGGTATAATACATTTTGTTAAAAACAATAAATATTTTATTCACTTACCACTTCCCTACTTATTTCATTAAATTAAAATAATGTCAGGTACTTCACTAATTTATAATCAAAATGGGCTCAAGTTAAACGGGAGAGTCCAGTTCAAACAGTGGTAACTCCGCAATTTGACTAATTGCTGACCTGTTCAAGAACTCTCTACGACAGTCTTTAGCCAAGAATAATTTAACTTCGGTCCTTGAATGTAGCACAAACTTACAAACTCACAAACAAAGCCAGACTCCCCCTCGCATGTTGGCTCCAAACTAGTTTGTGTTTGTGTTTTTAGCAAGTACGCATCGTCTTCAAGAATTCACTACGCTACAAATAAGCAGTTAAATTGAAACTATGAAAACTCAAATAATATTATAAGGCTACGCAAATAAAAATCAAACTTGACGAACATTTAATGATGTGAATATGCATAACAATTTCAATTCAAAAAACTGCTAAAAAGAATAAAAAACGTTACAAAAAATTGTTTTTCTTTTTATTTCCATGGGATCCATGACATAGCGTGACAACAAGTAAAGCATTTTTGCGGACTGTTTTAAATGTTTTTCTATAAAAATAAACATAACAATGAAGCAGTAGGTATTATTTAGCTTTCAAAATTGACCCGTATAACTGATTTATAGCACCAGGAGACACGCTTGCATGTTCGCTTTGTTATAACCAAATTTCCACTAAACTAAGTGTAAGTCCTGTTCCGGTTCGGAGGGTAAGATATCCGGTAGACTTGCACAATAAGCCTGATATCTCAGCCAGAAGATAGGCCAAGGTTGTCTCTTACCACCAGGAGAGCCGAGTGCTTGTTCGCTGAACTCCCACATAAAATCTAAATCCAACTGAACTATTGTTTAAAACTTTTATTTTCGACTCTATGTGAAGGTACGGGTTTTCAAACACTGGACACATCGGCGCTGCAATCAAAGTTCCCTCATTCATATGTATTAACGGACACCAATTTAAACTACCGGACCAACACTCCTCTTTCCACTACAGTAATTATGCATGCATATGCAACGTAATTTGCACACTACTCTTTAGAATACAAAAAGTTTTAAATCCTAAAACCAGATGTTTACTTTTGTGCAGTCATTATAATATCGAAAAATTTTAACGAATGCTCACAATGCACAATAAGGTTAAATCCACTAAGCACAAACCAAACCTATTGTAAGTGTAAGCTGTCTTTTTCAATTATTTTTTTTTTAGCTTTTCCTATCGGCAAAATGAAAGTCATATTTCATGAGTCATGTGGAAGGGTAGCCGATAGCCTTCTAAAAGTCCTAGCACCCCGACCACATGACAGCGACGCATCTATACCTAATATCTATAGGGTCTATAGTCCATGGTTGTCCCTAAGGCCTCAAACTGGATCTCAGCGATTGCGGGGATACGGCGAGAGCGGGGCGGGCGCGGGCAAGGCGAGCTATGGCCGAACTTGATGTCAGCGGCCAGATACTCTGCCCCCGCTCCTTCTCCCCGCTGACATCCAGTTCACTTCAATAAGAATGTACATGTTAGATCGCGCCGCTCTCGCCGCCGTCCCGCAATCGCTGAGATCCAGTTTGAGGCCTAATCATCAGGAAATTTGTGTTTCTGTTTGCAGTCTACTACCATATCAGAGTGTCTGAGTTTTTATTTTTCTAGCCTAGTTTGTGGTCTAGTTGTCCAGGTGTTGTACTTGACTTCATGAGGTCCTGGGTTCGATTCCCAGGTGGGGTAACAAAAAGTAATTGTGGTTTTTCCAAATTACTAATAAAAAAATGTTGCTCGGAATTGGATATATGCCCGATTGTGCCTTTGCTTACCTCTACGGGGATATGGGCTTGAAGTTACTTTTTTAAAGATACAAAAAAAGCTACTGGACTGCTCATTCAAAAAGGCACCAAATCAGGCAATTTGCTAAAATAGATGCGATAGTATTTTGGTCACCGGCAAACTGGAAAAAGGAAGCTGATTCGAGGTGTTGAAATAATTTGTCTGATTGAAGACAAGAGATTCAGTTATCGTATAACAATAAGTCATAAGATCACAACAGACTACACGTGGTTGACCCTTATAAATAAAGTCGCTGCTATGAATATCTATTGTCTTCGAATAGTTATTAGGTATTACTCGAACGACTGGTCTCGTTTATGTATAGCTAATAATCCGACAGCAGCGTCTAAGGATAGCTTTCCACCTAATCCCAAGACAAATTCACAAGACACCTCACGACGTCGTTGTCGGTTTCAATGATGAAGAAACCTTTTTCGCGGCTAGCCTCTACTACTTCAAAAACCCACCCAGTAACCAGAAAGCAGCATCAAATCGTAGTTCGGTTTCCAGAAGACAACCTTAATGCTGGCATTATAGAAAACAGTCCAGTCCTACGTCTCGTATGCACTTTGGTCGCTCATATAGTCCGGTGAAGTTGTAAAAAGGTTAGCTGCAACACATAAGTCATTCAAAAGTGAATTTTAAGTATATAGTACTTCATTTAAAATTAATTTTTATAGTTTATATCCATTTCGCTACACCTAGCTTGCAAATTATCTAGGGATGTGACTTGCCTGGGGAAAAATCGATTTTTTCATTAATCGATTCTTTTTTTTATAAAATAGTCGATTTTCAAATAATTGATTTTTTTACTAAAAAATAATCGGGTTTCTGAAAAATCGATTTTTTATAATTTAATGAAACTACCCAATAATTCAAAGCTAAAGCAGTTGCACCAATGTTTGTTATAACAAAGTAAGCCCTCCAACCACTTTTTGATCGCTTATGGGATTTTTTTTTACCACAAATCATAAACTGCAAACTCACTCGCACACTAAGTCAACGGTCATTTATGCAAAACAATTTAAAATTAACTTTTGAAACCACCGTCAGAGTTTTTGAATGTTTCCAAAATTTGTTTGTTAGGTACTAGATGGCGTTGTATAGAAGTAATTTTTCTACGTCTATTATAGAGTTCAATTATAGAGTTGCTGTTAAAATATCGAAAGTACGATGTATAACTATGAAATAAATCATCTATGTAGTATGTCAAGCTGCGGTTATTAAAAAAAATCGAAAGTATACTGTGAAATAATGAAACAAAAAATCGATTATTAAAAAATCGATTATTTTTTGTCAATAAGTCGATTAATAAAAATCGATTAATTTGAAAAAATAATAGTTTTTTTAAATAATCGATTATTTTTCCACGTCCCTAATTTACAGTAGTTTTAATGACATTTCGTTTGACATGACGTAACAAAGCCTTAATTTACTTATTTTCTATCAAATTAACGTATTGATGTTATTAAAATTTTGTCATACAAATACGTAAACTTGTAATTATTTTTTTAGCAAAAATTTAATTGTGCTACGAGTGTGATAAACCAGACGGGTCAAGGCTTATCTTAATAAGAAAACCCAATTGCCACGCCCTTAATGCGTCAACAATGATATTTCGGAAGTTCTTATCGATAGTGAGATTCGACCTAGATATTACATATCGACAAATGTCTGTGCTAGTGCCTAACACTACGAACGCAAATACAATGTCCACGAGAGTGTACACTCACCTTATCTAACCCGTGTCTCGACGACATAGTGTGAAATAACGAATAAACAATTTATACGAACTTAAAACTACTTCGCTTCAAGTTTTATATAATTTTAAAAGGTTATTAATTTGCTTAAAGTTGCTTATTAATTTGCTGATCGCATCGAAATCAGTCCTTCCGTTCAAAAGTTATAATGCCATAGATAGACATGTAGACAAGCTAATACACCATTATTTTTGTTGTGGTTTCTTTAAAAGTATGTTTCATCAACCTCCTCCCAATTTATTCATCAGGTCTTTGTCAGGAAGTCCTCGTCATGAGAAAATAAGAATAGATCTAGTAAACATGAATCTAATAAGTCGATGACTTTATCAGTAGGCATTCCCACGTTACGTATTCTATCTTCAAGCTTTGGTATTTCGTCAGTGTTTTAAACATATTACCTATATTAAAAAGTGTTATTCAGTCATTCCATTTCGATGCTTACAAACGAGCTGCAAATAAGCTGATGAACTTGAACGCCCGGACCAATCTTCATAAACTATAGCTAGTAAGTATCTCGATCACGTCAGCTTTCAAAAAAAGAAACCGCATCAAAATCCGTTCATCCACTTAAGAACCACAATGCCTACAAAATCTGACTGCAATTCTATAAGTACATACAAAAAATTAAGTATTTTCCTCGATTTCCCCAGGATTTCATAATCACACCGAAACTTGATGAAAATGACCAGCAGAAGTACGTTGTTCGGTAAGTGTCTTCGGCTAGTCTTGGGTGCTCTGGTTGTCCCTTTGCCTACGCCTTTTAGGATATGGGCGAGAAAATAGTTTACACAAAAAATTGGAGCCGAACGTATAACCTTCACTTTTTTTCGAAGTCGAATATAAAATAAGGCAGTGCTTGCTTGTTTCGTATATTTTAGAAAATTAGAAACATTCAAAAATTAGATTATATTATTTTAATCCAAGGTGGATTGAAATAATACAATCCCATATCTAAAATCATCCATTTCAGTTCAGACAACAGATTGATCGCTGAATATAATAAACGCGGATGGGGGGAAGGAGAACAAATATTTGACGGGGCGTAATAAAATCATATTATCTACCTGCCGATGCTCGCTTTTATTAGCTCCGTATCGCATTTAAACTCACTCAAATATGTTTACTGAACGTAATTTAATCCGGTTTCATTATTTCATTCGATTTTAAACATTGATAAGCTATTTAGTGATGTATGTAGTTGCACTTTATCGATAATTATGTGAGTGTATGAAATAAGATTTAGCTCACTTGTAAATGTATTTGTAAACATAATTGTAAAACGCGGGGAAAGACGAGAGGAGATACATTAAAATATCGGGATAAAAAATACGTCAATAGAACCAACTAGTACCTACACTAGTTCCAAAGTTTGTCTAGAACATACATAGTACCTAACATGATTTTTTTAAACTCTGATAATGATATTTAGCTGCGAAACCTTAACATGAAATTTTTAAACTCCTTATTGCCTGTGGTTTCGAGTGATTAACAATGTTATTTTGCTGCGGAACCGTTTCTTTGTGGTTTAGCAGTCCGGTTTTGGACTTGACTTCTTGAGGTCGGGCAACAAAATAATAGAAAATATGTATTTTTAATTTTCTAATAAAAAAACGTTGGCCACGATTGGAAATGTGCCCGGTTGGCAACATATCACATTATGGGATTTAGAGTCTTCGGCAAGTCATGGGTGTCCTGGTTGTGCATGTACCTATCTCTACGGAAATATATGCCTGATGATACTTACTTCCACTACTATTACTACTACCCCTAATTACTGGTGATACTATATTGGATA
Organism: Calephelis nemesis; assembly: GCA_002245505.1. Taxonomy (NCBI): domain Eukaryota; kingdom Metazoa; phylum Arthropoda; class Insecta; order Lepidoptera; family Riodinidae; genus Calephelis; species Calephelis nemesis. Next base: position 535,689 of record NJDD01001871.1, read on the forward strand.
CTAAACGTATTAAGTACATTTCGGAGTTTATCCTAATAAAATAAGATTGATAATGGTTCCTGTGGTTTACTGCATATACTTTTAAGATCGATTGAGGGGCGGACAATTCAAAGGTTTTTTTTTTGCATTTCTCACAAAATAAAAAAAAAATTAGCAAAACCTAATCCAATGAAGTCATAACCATGTCGCGATTGGATCATTTTTTTTAAAGACGACTAATGATTGCAAGATCCCATTACATTAAATTAACATACAAAAAATATTAAAAAGGATATGAAGTCGATCACAAAAACCTCCTCATTAAATTGTTCTGTAATACAACGACTAATTGGAAAAACATTCATTTTAACCCACTTATTTCAAAGAACTTACTTTCAAGGTGGTCCCATTACCAACAAGTTCAGATCTGATGATGAAAACCAGAGCAATCGAGCAAAATGCTCAATTTTTGTGCACGTGTATGATTTACTTATTAAAATTGAAGTCGGTTTCTTGAAGTTTTTTACCTAAGATATTACATAAATAAATTTCATATAAACAAAATTTCTATTCTTCATTTTATATAATCTCCCTATACCTATACCAAAGCATCCTCGTCGGTTTCAATCAAGCGTTTCCCACGTGCAAACAAAATATATTTCTCCGTGTTGATTGCTGGCGGAACCTGCCCTAATCAAATTTATGTTTGTTCGTCTTGAGAGCCTCCCCTCTCCCGGCGAAATTACTCAATTTACACGTCAATCCAGGTCGTTTCGCTGCCGGCTATTTTTCCCTCAACAATGAGCATCTTACATTTGATTTGAGTGCTACCTCCGTTCACGTCGCGTATTGTATACGCAAATTGTTTGCAACCAGATAAAATATTGCACTTTGACGGAGAAGCTAGTGCTTACTTCATTTGCAATTCAAAAAAGTAAAAGAAAGTGTCTCCACGCCTGAAGGGGAGGAAGAGAGTCGTGGGTGCTCTGGTTGTGCCTCTGCCTACCTCTTCGGGGATATGGGCGTGAAGATACTTTTTTTTAAATTATATAATAAACCTATATACGTATCTACTTATATAACCCTGAAAATAAATTACATTTGTTGTATTCGGTACGGTAAGATTCGGTAATAAAATAAAAAAAAATGTTTTAAACCTTTGCGGCTTATAACATTAGATCAAGGCATTTGCATTTCGATACGAGTTAATTGAGGAGTATGATACCTACATCAAAACAAGTCGTAGCTATTTGAAGAATGGCACTCCAAATATTTGTCTACATTTATAACAAAAAAACTAATTCAAAAAGTTGTAGGTATTTTTTTGTTTGTAATGACCAATATTGAACTGAATCGGTTCTTTTTGCGAAGGTACAATATTGACAATGATATCAGAAGCACACATAAAAATTTATGCATTATCTATATATATAAAAGAAAGTGGTGTTAGTTACACTATTCATAACTGAAGAACGGCTACACCGATTAGGCTGAAAATTGGTAGGGAGGTAACTTAAAACCGGGAGAAGGACATAGGATACTTTTTATCTTGTTCAATTGTGAGGAAACTGGGAAGAACAACATTTTAATTTTTCCCATACAAACTGAACGGGCGGAACGAAGTTCGCGCGAACAGCTAGTTAATTATAAATACCCCGTGTTGGTCCGAGCTCCTTTGTAGAATAGACCATCTACCTTCCTGCCAGGCAGCTCGTAAAAGGCGAGCATAGGCTTATCATCACTAACACCGTGACATCTGACTAGGTGGTAGAGTTTCGCAGCGACTCATCCGGATTGGTACCACCGCCTTACCTTTTCCTGCCTCAATAACGTCATGACGTGTTCCGGTTCGGAGGGTAAGGTAGCCGGTAAACTAACTTTTGCTCGCGGCCTAACATCCCGGCCTCTGGTTGGCAACGCACCATTACCACCTTTTGGTGTCTCTAGGCGGCGGGAATTTCTTAACATCAGGAAATCCGTCTGCTTGTTTGCCTTAAAATGTCATAAAAATAATAAAAAAAAAAATACAGTAACTCACAAAATGAGATCATGATGATAATGTTATGGGACCTCGTAATCATCAGCTATATTTCGAAAAAAGAATAATCAAATCGCGATATAATGATTTCAAAATTGGAATCGAATTTTTGCACTTTCCCTGCGCTTAAATTATATTATTATCTTTCTTCAGTGTAGAGACATCTTGCTTCAGGAAAATCGTCGCAGCGAATCACTTCCACCTGTTCTTGTTACAATTTCAATTACACTGCTCGCAGGATGTTTGTTATTCCACAGTCGTGTTGTATTTTCCCTACATCACTCCAACTTGTTTGCTTTTGTAACACTGTATATGGAAATCAAAACAATTTGTTTTACAATACAAAAGTGTTTTGGCCCGGGCTCAGTTGCAGAATAGACCATCTGCCTTCCTGCCAGGCAGCTAGTAAGAGGCGAGCAGAGGCCTACCATCACTAACACCGTGACATCTTACTAGGTGGTAGAGTTTCGCAGCGACTCGCCCGGATTTGTACCACCGTCTTACATATTATTCCGACCACCATAACGTCCAATGCTAGCCGTTGACGTATTCCAGTTCAGAGGGTAAGATAGCCGGTAAACTTACTTTTGCTCGAGGACTAACATTCCGGCCTCAGGTTGGCAACGCACCATTACTCCCTTGTTGTCTCTAGGTGGCGTGAATTTACCAGAAGGAAAACCGTTTGCTCATTTGCCTTCGATTATCATAAAAATATAATTTTTTTATTTTTAATAATTTTCAATTTTTATTGTATATACAAACCAATACTACAAAAGTTGACAAATACTTGAATAAGCTTTAGGATAAGAGGACATTTCTTACTGTATTATTTGATTGTCTTATTAATAAACAAAGTCTTTAGTACTCCGACGTTCAACCTGGTATTATAGTCTTAATAACACTGTGATACAAGCTATAATTCGAGTATAACCCTAACTTTACGCTTGCTTAAGTTTTTGCTTCTTAAAACAGTTAGCGTCTTTTTTTTACTAAAATGCTTATTGTTACTTACTTCCAGTTCTTGTGCGTGCGTGCATGCCTGCATGTACTTGTGTGTGTGTGTGTGTGTGTGTGTGTGTGTGTGTGTGTGTGTAAGGTCAATTGTGTAAGTCTACCGGCTACTCTATCTTCGTACCGTAACATGGCACCGTCATGGCGGTGGAACCCAATTCGGACTATTGGCTGCATAGCACTCTACCGTCAATGGTCATATTGATAATAACATATTTAATGATGCTAATTAATAGACAATAATCTTATTTTTTTTAATTAACTCCCTACAAAACCTACACCTATGTAATGTAGCCAAAAATCATCTCCATCACGTCAGCTTTCAAACAAAAACTGCATCAAAATCTGTCCGTCGGCTGAAAAACTACAATGCCACAGGCAAACACTCAAACATACTCATCAAACTTATATCCCCTCGTTTTCCGTATAAATACTTTACTCAAAAAGACATGCATACAAAAGTTTTCCCTTATCAGGAATCAAACATGAACCTGGGGATTGGTAGCGTTAGACTGGTACACTAACCCCTAAGCAAACAAGTCAATCCCAGATATTATGTTGACAATAAACTGTAGAGGCTGTTTATATTTCAGTATTATTACAGGATAATTGTAAGGAACCACGGCATGCCACCCTTTTTGTTGGTAAATGAGAGTATCAGATGCGGTAGTCGGCGCCGACAAGCCGTGGTTTGGAACTGTAATTACGGGGAGTAAATAACCACTCGTCTCGTCAAGGTACAACGTGTCGTCACTTATTTATCTTCACTGCTATAAATAGATGCGTATTTTTATCTGACTCCAAAAAAAGCAGGTGCTAAACTGTATTTTTTTGTATGTTTGTTACGTAGTTACCCTTGTTTTGTTGAAGGCGAACTGACAAGTACACGCTTCTCTCGATGGGAAGAGACAAACATTGCTTATAGACACCATATATTTTACAGAAGTATCGCTGTATAAAGGTTGGGGTGAGTTGCCTGCTAGATTGGAAAAAACAGACTTATTGCGGCGACCGAACTAAATACGGTAGCATATCCTAACCCTCGGCCAATTACAAACTTTTTTTAGATTAGTTTTTTATAGCCTCAATGGTCTAGCGGTCCGGGTGTTGGACTTGACTGCATGAGGTCCCGGGTTCGAATCCCGGGTCGGCCAACAAAAAGAAAATTGAATTTTTCCAATTTTCTAATAAAAAAATGTTGGCCGGGATTGGAAATGTGCCCGGTTGGCTTGCCACCTATCACATTGTGGGACTTAGTGTCTTCGGCTAGTCGTGGGTGCCCTGGTTGTGCCTCTGCCTACCTCTTCGGGGATAAAGGCGTGATGATACTTTTTTTCAAAATGTCATAATTTGAGGTAGTCTCATTTCATTTCTACGACGATTAGGCCATTGGTTTTTGAGTTATACTTAATAACACATTTTTTGTCTATATTGCTGACCTCGTCAATGATAACAAAAGTTTATCTGAGATTACGTAGGAAGTATTTACCTAAAATACTTTATAAAAAAAAATTATCAAATCGCGATCTGGTACATAAAGATATAGTGTCGTTTTTTGCAGTTATGTCAATGCCCTCTTTATCATTTTATGTTCCTTGGCCGATTGGCAAAACCGAAACCTTATAGTTTGACGTATCAGTCCATATGTAACACAGGCACTTTGTTCTTTGAAAATGCGATTGAGATGAAACTCAAAATTATTTTTCCCAAGCAATTGGTGCTTGAAAGATAGACATTTGGCAATTTTTAAAGTGTCCCGCATTCTTTAACTTATAAAATGAGGAGTGAGAGCTCTAAAAAACGTGTATGTGCCAAGCCTATCGCCAACCGGACACATAACCAATCCCGGGAAATATTTTATTAGAAAATTGGAATTGACCGACTCGGGAATTGAACCCAGGACCTCATGCACTCAAGTCCAACACTTGGACCGCTAGACCACAGAGGCGATCTATACACGTGTGATCTCTAAATCACGATTTCTTAAAAACCATTAAGGAGTCCATGATGTGATGACCAGGGGTCCGCAACGGTAACTATTAATTAATAGATTCAAGTAATTCTGTTCTGAGGAGTTGTTTGGCTTAATTCCAGCCGCTGATTTCCACCTTCGGATTCCGTGACAGAGTTTAAAGTATCATGCCCACCATCTTGATGCGTGGCGATCTACAACTATGCGATTCCGAAGACATTTTTTACCCCGTATAACACCTTTGTGGAATCAGTTACCGAGGGCGGTATTCCCAAACAGTTATGACTTAGGGACCTTCAAGAAAAGAGCGTACTCATTCCTTAAAGGTGGCAACGCATTTGTGATACTCCTGGTGTTGCGGATGTCCGTGGGCGGCGGTGATCACTTTGCGACCCACTCGCTCGTTTGCCTCCTCTTATATTAAAAAAAAAGAAAAAAATCTTCTTGTTTTCATGTTCAAATTATTTTCAGAACATGTAAAATTCTGAAAATGACTATCCAAAGCTTAAACTAAGATCCCTTGTTCTAAATCCTCAAACGCTTTTTTAGACGATGGCTTAAAACTTAGAACTCACTGCCTAAAAGGTATTTAAGGCTCATAGCAACTCAAACGTCTTAACTCTCTCTTCTAAACTCTCGTATAGCTACGAGTATACAGGCATATCTAAACACACGCACATATATTCACGTCAATTTGCTAGCGCAGCAGGCAGAGAGTATCGAGTGCCAAATGCCACGGCCCTAGTAGCTTATCCGTCTAGCTTCCTCCACATTAATTCCTTTTTGACTCCTGACATAACCATCGATAACACCCGAAGGGTTTATTTGTAAAACGTCGATCTAGATCCTGGGTACTTATATCCATCCACATTCGCATAAGGAATATGTCTGTCTTGTGTTGTCACCTTCTTGTTTAGTATACTTCCACTTCCATCTTCGATTCCTTTCTTTATTTTCCATTGAGTTCAGGATCATCATAAAGCTGTCTGCAATAAACAAGTTAGTTTTTACTAGATATTTAACCAATTGTCAAAAAAAAAAAAATATTGTTTACCCTCACTATTTAAATAAAAATGGTCCTACAGTGTTTTTGTTAGGGTCAGCTGGAAAAGGTCAACCCTTCACCGTAAGACGGTACCTCCTATTCCGTGTAGTGAGTGAAGTGTACAAAAAACGCGATCACAGCGACCCCACGTTCCTACTTTTGGGAGGGTTGATTCCGGAATATATGTATTAAGTTTGAGAAATATCTGGACTATATTTAAATAAAGGTACCTTTAACTTGTCTCTTTTCGGCTGGTTTGTGAATTTATTTAGGGTATGAGATGTCAATAGTATTTTCAGTAAATTTAAAATGGGTTTAGGGATTTGCTTTGGTTTTTATGTTTCCTATTTTTGCAATATTATAAAGGAATAAAATTTATAGTCGGTTGATTAATATTTTTTAACTTCGTTGGTAAGTTTACCAGTTGGTTTTTCATTAATATTTTGGCATAACATTTTATATAGGTGTTATATTTCTGAGTAGCTAGGGTACTTCATATTAAGTTTCTGCGGTTTATCGAAGTTATACTTCTTTTGGCGCGTTAGGAAAAAATGATGAGGGTAAATTTTTACGACGCGCGCGCACACCGTCACGAAAAACCGACATGATGAAGTTAGCTATAGATAACATTTTAGTTTTTCAAAAAAAGTACCAACAAAGTAAAAGTAAGGACATCTACGTATGTTTGCGTGAGAACTGACAACTGTATTCACAATATTTCTTTATTTCTATGGTTAGTGTCATTTTGTCTACAAATGTCAAATAAGGCAAAAGATAAAACTTTTAAAAAGATTTTTATCTTATTACGCCGAAGAAGTATAACTTCTAACGCGTGTACATAAACACATTTTTTTTAATGTTATTAATATCTTTATCGGGAACACGAGTATATCCTACGGTCTTCAAGTGTCCTTAAAAAATAGATCTTGATGGTTTATTTTATAAGGACGCTTGTGTTTTGCTTTTAGTCACACCTAAATGGTTAATTTATTGAAACAATTTATTTAGTTACACCACATATCATTTAAATAATTAAAATAGATGGAAAAGAATTTGAGTTAAAAGCAAATAAACAGACAAACCGACAAACTGTTAGGAATTCCAAAATATTTCTAAATATCAATTTAATTTACATAAAGATTTAAATTATTTATAAGAAATTTTTCGAATGTCCACTGAGGACTTTTAGAGAAATCAAAAAAGCGTATTCGCACAAACTTTGGCTAGTTATATTTTATTAGTAAATATTGTTATATTTTAAATATCCATATAGGACTCTTCTCAACCCTAAGCTATTCTTACTCGACTTCCAAAAACGGAGGTTCTTAATTACACCGTATGTTTTTTTTATGAATGTTTTAGGTAACGATTCCGAGGTACACCTTTATTAACTTTGTCATGAAGCAGTGGTTTTCGACTTCTTCCTACAAGTGCATAATTTAAAAATTTAAAATTTATGTATTATTAAGGATTATTCAAAAACTAATAGTAAGATGTTCATAAAATTTATGTGGAATCATTAGCTATCTTTTGTATAAGGAGTCATCAAGTCGCGGCGTGATAGGTACCACGTGGAAATAGTTGGGAGTCGTGTTTTGCAGTCTTCTTGAGCTTAACTATTTAGAATTCTTGTCCGTTCATCTGTTAATATTTGTTATCACCATAAAAGAGACTACAGGACCTAAGTATCTTCACGCCCATATCCTCGAAGAGGTAGGCAGAGGCACAACCAGGGCACCCACGACTAGTTGAAGACACTAAGTCCCACAATGTGGGACAAGCAAGCCTATCGCCAACCGGGCACATATCCTATCCCGAGCAACATTTTTTTTCCCAATTTTCTTTTTGTTGCAGGACCTATCTTACTTTACTATTTCATTTTTACTTAGTGTCGAGTGTAATCTAGTTGTTCCTAATTCGAAATTCCTCTACCCATAAAAAGCAAAGTACCTACTTACCTATATATGTACTTAATTATTGTACATAGTTCAGAACGTGTACATTAAAAAATGAAAATGAATGAAATAAACTTATAAAAACCCGATGGTATGTAAATGCCCTACGTTCCTATGTTAATACAAATCAAAGTAACATTTTAAAATCATTAATAATTTTATATAATTTGTTAGTTTAGGTTGATCCAACTTTTCTGATTATTTATTAAATTACTTACTTATTAACTGTCGGATATAGTACCTAAGAAGTTCAAAGTCAACAGCCCGATGTCGCATAAATACAATTTTTACAAAACAACTTTTTAGTTGCGCTTTTTTAACTTTTTTTTAATGTAATTAATTAAGTTTTATATGTAATTAATTTCTCGTAATGTAATTCATATCTTATAGGCTTAAATTTTGTTACTAATCTAGATAAGGCAATTTATGTCTTGAAACGGTCGAAATCCACAAATTCAGCAAGCATTTAAAGTCGTGCCATATAAATCCGGCGACGTAATAAACGGACTTGGTGAGATCGCGCAGGTATCTCTCAGGTGTCGCCGCCCACCTGCCCGCCTCAGGGCGGGGCTACCTGCCGCACCTGCCTCACCTGAGGTACGCCCACCTGAACACCTGCTTATATACGCACACCTCTCTTCTACATAACTAGTTTAAAGACTCCTGGATAACAGTATATATACGGAAATGTTTCTATATCTAAATATGTAAAACGTTTTTATACTAACACGCACAAAAAATGTGTTCCGTTTTATTGTGCGTAGTACCTTTATGGTAGCCTTTTGCTTGATTTTCTCATTGCCAATTTAAATTTCTTATGGGTTTGGATTTCGCGCGTGCGCGCGCGCGCGCGTGTGTGTGTGTGTGTGTGTGTGTGTGTGTGTGTGTGTGTGTGTGTGTGTGTGTGTGTGTGTGTGTGTGTTTGTGTTTGTGTGTGTTTGTGTATGTGTGTGTGACAAATAGGAAGTGTGTGAAATAGTGTTTGAAATACGAAGAAAACTAAAATAAAATCATCAGAACCAAATGACTTAGCTTTTTAATATCCGAATTCGCTCACCTATTGTTCCACTTGCTGTATTTGCTTCGAAGATTGTAATCCTCGCCTTATTAATTAGACAGAAATCAGACTTTACTGAGTAAACAATAACCTCCGTATTCTAGCGGTTAGACGTCGAACTCGACTTCAGGACCTCATCCTGGGTTTAATCGCCGGTTTGGGCAACAAAAAAAAGAAAACATCCAGGGCAACGTTATTTCTAATAAAAAAATAACGTTGTCCTGGATTTGATATGTGCCTTGTTAGCGATAGGTTATCTATCACATTGTTGGACTAAGTATGAGTGTCCTACTTGTGCCTCTGCCAACCACTTCGGAGTATGGGCGTGAAGATACTTCTAAGTAAACAATTTTCAGAAACTTCTATCCGATTCGAGAATCGAAATGTATACAAATAGATAGATGTGATAACTTGAAATCAACCTCGTACTAATGCAATAGCGGCCTCAACTTATTTTAACCGATTCTGAAAAAGTGAGGTTATGATAATATGTTCTTTATCTATATTTTTATATAGGTACAATAATCTATTTTTCCATTATTTCTTAACCGATTTTTTTTCTAATATATATGGTTTTTCTTTATTCGAAAGAGCGTACTTTCGATGTAATCCCATTACCACCAAGTTTGAAAGTTTGAAGTTGGTTGATAGAAATGGATAAAAATACTCAATTTGTCCCTTTTCTCTATCACTTCTGTGGTCGCAAGATAAACACTTCTATGGTCTAGAAGACTCGGTCAGGCAAGAAAAAGAAAATAGTGTTTTTCAGTTTGCTCGGTTGGAGCTCGGTTTGCCACCTATCAAGTTGTAGGAATATGTCTGTGGCTAGTCGTGTTCGATCTTGTTGTTTCTCTGCCTACATCTGGTATACGGGCGTGAAGATTTTTACTCAGTTTTTATTTTATTACTTGGATTTTTTACTGCAAAGATGATGAGATTGAATTGTCCTTAACATCATTGCATGTAATTCATTCATCAATTCATTACTTTTTAATTTTGTAATTATAGTGAGTGAGTGAGTTTTATAATTATAGTTTTCCCCGTGTTGGTCCGGGCACCTTTGTAGAATAGACCATCTGCCTTCCTGCCAGGCAGCTCGTAAAAGGCGAGCATAGGCTTACCATCATTAAGACCGTGACATCTGACTAGGAGGTAGAGTTTCGCAGCGACTCACCCGGATTGGTATCACCGCCTTACCTATGACGTTTTCCGGTTTGGAGGGTAAGGTAGCCGGTAAACTTACTTTTGCTCGAGTCCTTACATCCCGGTCTCGGGTTGGCAACGCACCATTACCACCTTTGGTGTCTCTAGGCGGCGTGAATTTCTTACCATCAGGAAATCCGTCTACTTGTTTGCCTTCCGTTATCATAGAAAAATATATATATATACTCGCTGGTGATAATATAATATTATATTAGAATTATTAAAAGATCATTTGTTGTCGTAAGTACGTATATTAGTTTTATCATGACCCAACTAGTGGTAGAAATTTCAAATATGATTTAAAAGCTACTAGTAGGATGTTGATAAAATTAATGTGTGACCATTTCGGAATAATCCTACTAAAAAAGTATCATCTCGTCCATATCCCCGAAGAGGTAGGCAGAGGCATAACCAGGGCACCCACAACTAGCCGAAGATACTAAGTCCCACAATGTGATAGGTAGCAAGCCTAACGGGCCAACCGGGCACATATCCAATCCCGAGCAACATTTTTTTTATTAGAAAATTGGAAAAACCCAATTATCTTTTTGTTGCCCGACCTGGGACTCGAACCCGGGACCTCATGCAGTCAAGTCCAACAACTAAACCGCTAGACCACAGAGGCGAATAATCCTACTAATATTATAAATTTGGTAGTCTGAATGTTTGTTTGTTACTCCTTCACGCAAAAACTGCTTAATGGATTTTCATGAAATTTAGCATGCACATAGGGGTAACATAGGGGGCCTGCGGCATTGCCCGCGTGGTTAATTGACAATTGACGTTATGTGGTGACATTCTCTTGACCAAGGCCTACCGGTCGATCAGCACGGCGGCGCTGAGATGGGAAAATAGCCCGGATAGAAGAAACTTATACAAGTTCTTCCCAGACTTTGAGGAAAGGGTTTCCTTCAAGTGGGTGCAGCTGCACCACGTAGTATCACAGATACTTACAGGGCACGGATGCTTCCGGGGGAGACCCCGGGATATGGGGCTTAGTCATACAAGGCAGTGCCACTGCGGGGAAGCCGAAGAGTACAGGGACCACGTACTGTCTGATTGGGGTACATACAGGGAGGAGAGGGCGGAGATGATAGGAAAGGTAGTGTCGGAGCGAACAGGACCAGTTTATTTTTCGGAGCTCGTTGCTAGCCCAGTGAACTACGATAGGCCAGCGGAGTTTGCGCACGCCTGGTTCCGTAAAAGGTGACCTTTGGAGGCAGTAGGTACAATAGTGCTGGCTAGGCGAACAAGTACCTATTACTTGTGTTGTCCACTCCAATTGGGGATGGCTAAAGACCGCCCCTTCAGGGGAGAGTATCATATGGGCACAAGGACTATGAGTAGAAACAACTTGTAGGGAGAGAAGAGATACACGGGGAGGAAAGCCTAGAGTAGCAGAGCCTCGTGTATTCTCATGATGATTCGGCCCGTAAAACCAAGAAGGTCGGAAGGGCCATGGGAGGTGGTGGATTGTCCATAATTATACAGTTTCTCATCTCCTTACGGGATAAGGGAACTTTAGGGGGAGACTACGCGACATGAGTTTGAGCAGTGTGGGGTCGTGTTTCTGTGACGATGACATCGATGAATACAGGGACCATGAGCTGTGGGAGTGTCTGCTGTACGTGGATATAAGGAGGGAGTTATTAGACAGTTTGCACGTTGTGATTGTGGGCTCGGTCTACTACCTAGACCTGGTGGGGTCACCGGGGAACTACAAGTTTTTCGCGAAATTTGCGCACAAATGGCATGAAAAGAGGTGAAGAGTGGCGAACATGGAATGTGCCAGTGAAGTCCGCCCCTTCAGGGGAGAGGTGACATAGGGACAAAGTAAATGGACAAAATGACTTTTATGTAGAGAAGAGATACACGAGGAAGAAAGCCAAAGAAGTAGCAGAGCCTCGTGTATTTTTATCCTAAATATTTGTATCCTAAAAATTCGGCCCGTAAAACTGAGATATGGTTGGTAGGGCCATTAAAGGTGGTGGGTTTGTCCATTATTATTTCGTCAGCGGTTAAAATATATCAGGCCATAAATTGACAACGATAAAACTTACCTATTATAGCAAAACGTCTATCCGTCGGTAAAGTTCGTATCTCAGCACTCTCGCTAACGAACGGCGCGTCGATTCGTAGTTTTATAAACAACCTAATTGGGTCACTGCTCAACATCTAATCACCTTAATAAACCAGAGTCTTGTGTCACCGATACTACACTAAACGCTAAGAGTATTCTGATAGATTGAGGACAGTTACTGTTTACCTGATACTTTGTCTATATGTTTGGTGTGTTGTCTAATGTAAAGTGGAAGTCCGATTTAGTCATGATGTGAATGGTCTTGTTTGGTCTGGCTTAGTGTTGCTTAAGACCCGACACTCATTCAACCAGAAGAGCCAATCACCGCGCTCCCTCGTTACATGATTACTATGAATAACGGCGCTCTAAAGTAAACGTCTTAAGCGACAAATCACTATTTTTGACACTACGAGTATAAAAGTAATTTTTAAAAAAGTATAAAAACTGAAACACTTATCTTTTAGGTATAGTACTTATATATGTTTATGTTAAATCTGGTGTCGATATTTTCACAATTGAAGTAGACAAAAAAGCAAAAGCATTAAAAAAAGGGTTAACTTTTTGATTTTTTTCTATCGAGCAAAGTGAAATGAATCGTGTTTTGGAAGCACTAGTCTAGTAAAGCATATTCATGTTAATCTTGTGTATTTTTGTCAGCAAGATCCATGATTGCTTTGTGTGAAATAAACAGTAAACTGCTGGCGTATTTTAACGTATATGGCCCCGCTGAGACTGTAAGTAGTCACTAAATGTAATTTGAAGTATAACTGCAAAATACAAACTTCGATTTAAATATACGAGTCTAAGTACATACGCAAATTAATAATCGAGATCCCGTTATCAGATCCAGACTTGTTGATAAAGGGACCATTTAGTTTCTTGGTACCGGTAACGTAATAACCTCATCTATTAGATTGAGGACAATTACTTACTGTTTACCTGATACTTTGCCTGTATGTTTGGTAGGCTGTCTAATATAAAGTAAAAGTTCGATTTAGTCTTGATGTCAATGGTCTTGTTTGGCCTGGCTTAGTCAAATACTGACATTAAATATTGTGAAACTGGGAATATTAATAGAACTATTTTATTTTTTAGTATCGGTATCGTGATAATCTCATCTTATAGAATTAGAACTATTACCTGATTATGTCTGTATGTTTGGTTGGTTGTCTAATAATAAATAACAATAATATTTCCGGTTGTTTCAGAAGGCATTAGTACTGGGGACGGCACGCATTGTGCGGAAGTTTCTTAGTTTGTCGCCCTGACCACTGACGGTTTAGTCAAAAGAGACCACTATCTATTCTTATAATTTTAATATTTTTATTAGTTAAATATATAAATGTAATCAATAAGAAATGTTTTAATTGTAAGTAAAATAATAAACATCCCCGGACAAATCACACAAATTGAATCTAACCCCAAAGTAAGCAAATTATATGCTTGTGTTATGGGTGTTAGTCAACGATACTAATACATAGAAATACTTGAATAGATACAAGAATAAATTTAATAAACACCCAGACCCAAAAAAGCAGACATCTAAATGTTCATCACACAAATGTCTGCCACCGTCGGGAATCGAACCCGAGCCTCGCGGTAAGTCGATGTAGTTAGGAGTATACGCTAGCCACTCGACCAACGAGGTGGTACTTTGTTTGTATGTTTGGTATAATAGGTTTGTCTAATAGGTATAAAGTAGAAATCCGACTTAATTTTGATGTCGATGGTCTTGCTTGATCGAGCTTACTATTGTTTACTTCTAAAGCTGAGACTTTAAGTAGGAATAGTTCTACTATTAAAATTGTGCGCTTCGGCTTTACATTTTTTACTCTTTTTTTACTTTATACTTTTATTTTTAACTTGACTGACCTAATCTAAATTTAATTTAAATGAAAAATTATCTCTATATAGATATCTTTAAAATACATTCGGATTTTCGGAGCTTTACGAATATAGCCGAAGCGCATAATACTACTATACTAAATATAATTTGTACACTTAAAATACCAACTTCGATTTAAATAATATGTTGTGGAAGTACATACATAAATTAATAATGGGGATCCCGTTATCAGATCAAGACTTGTTGATAAAAGGACCATTTAGTTTGTTGGTATCGGTATCGTGATAATCTCAACTATTAGATTTAGGACAGTTAGTAGGTTTCCTGAAACTTTGTATAAATGTTTGGGATACTGTCTAATATAAAGTGGAAGTCCGATTTAGTCTTGATGTCAATGATCATGCTTGGTCTGGCTTAGTTAAATACGTGTAAAACTGAGATTATAAACATGCACAGAACATAATTTAAAGTATAACTCCAAATACCAACTTCGATTTAAATAAAATGTCGGCTAAGTACATACATAAATTATTAATCGGGATCCCGTTATCAGATCCAGACTTGATGGGACTATTTTGTTTGCTGGTGTCGTGGTAATCGTGATGGTAGCGAGATGAAGAAGAAGAGCGAGATAGAGTTTCACAGCTACTCGCCCGGATTGGTACCACCGCCTTACCTATTCCTGCCGCCATAACGTCAACGCTTGCCATTGACGTGTTCCGGTTCGGGTGGTAAGGTAGCCGGTAAACTTGCTTTTGCTCGAGGCCTAACATCAAGGCCTCAGGTTGGCAACGCACGATTACTACCGTCGGAGTCTCTAGGTGACGTGAATTTCTTACCATCAGATAATCCGTCTGCTTGTTTGCCTTCCTATACCATATAGAAAAACGGAAGCAGAGGCAGTATGGACCAAAGGTCTTAGCCTGTCGAAAGGGGCAAATTGTATATCTAATACGGAAGAAGAGGCAGTATAAATCAAAGGTCTTAACCTGTCGAAAGGGGCAAATTGAAAATAAACTAAATACTTTTATCATACAACCATACTGCTATTGACTCATGTAGGTACTCTTTTTTATATAAGACAGTTGTGATAATAATATCCATATAAAAATTGATAACTAGCCAACAAGAAATATTTAGGTATGTAGCCACAAATTAGGTATGTGTCTTATATGTTTATATAAGTATAAGTGATCCCTCGTTAAAACGTAATAATATCCACTATCAAACCCGACCTCGGTGTAATAATCAAGTGATTGGTTTAACAGCCGCAAAATTTCACAGATAATTTAATTAAAATCGAAACTAATCTCCTCGGCAGTTCTAAATTCTGTATTATGTAGAAATTGAAAAAGTTTTCTCGTTTCCAGCTGATTATATTGGAAGGTCTTCCCAAATCTTTTCCCAAATATTTATTTGAGGCTCACGACTCTTGACGGAGCCTTTTGTTGCCAATCCGTTCTTAAATCAGAATATTTGCAAGACATTGGTCTTCGTTCTCCGTTGTTAGTGATGTTACTCAAATTATCGATAACTTTGTCCTATACAGCGAAATGTGTTATTAAATTAAGGTTTTAGTAGAGACAGGTACAATTAATCAAGTGCATATAAGTATGTATAAATGTTGTAATGTGGTATTTATAATTAATAATATTCATACATTCGTTTTTGCAATTTTATTTTTAAATAGTTATACGTTGATGTTAACATATTGTTTATTCTTTGAATTGGGCACAAATTTCAATATACTATTAAGTCATACAAAAAAACCTAAAACTGTAGTATAAATATAAATTTGATAATAGGTTTTTCCATATTTATTGTGAATTCAAGGAAATAGATAAACTAACGTTTTGACCTATTACAAAGAATTAGACCCCGTTTGACATAAAAAAACATAATAATTTTACGCATTAGGACCTTTGCACTACTTATCTTCGATTGTAATTTTGAATAAAAGTTTTTTATACTAACGAGTACAAGTATTAGTGTTTTCATACATAATTGAATATAAATTTTTATTACACATCAAAATAATAAAGGAAATTTATGTACTTAAATATGCAGCAAACTTAAAGTAAATGGAATGCAAAGAAAACAGAGTGATACTTTCATCATTTAGAGGTAGGTATATTTTTTATGACATACACTTTGCTTAGTGTAACGAGCCTAAGCTACAGAGCTTCTGCCAAAACAAACTAAGCTAGAAAAAGGCTATTTACTTTAGCTTACTTATTAACCACCGACCCCCACACCAAACGCCTTGCTTCATTTATAAACGGTCCTTCGTAAGATCTTTTTTGTTTGTTATCATTACATAGCTATGTCAATAATTTTTATCGATTATCGAGAACATCCCTACTTCAGGTACGGTGTTGCTGCATTTAATTCTGCAAACTGTATTTAAAATTGCGGCCCGGCGTTTGTTTTTAATTAATTAATTTTATTATTTTTCGCGAGCTCGCCGTCTTGCCTTTATTGGCAGAATTTCTCGAGTAATTAGTCTTTTATTATTATATAATTTTTGGCGGAAGGGTTGAGGTGATTCGCCAGATGGTCGCGACTCGCGTCTGCTGCCAGTATAATTACAAAGCTAGGTATTAGTTCGTAAGCGATATTTTGCACCCGCTTTATTTAACTTAAAAATCTCAATACCTTTCTTACAATTGCTTTAAAGTTCTTTTTTTTAATTCACTTAATGAAATTGTATAAGATATTAGCATTTTCTCGGGACTTTTCCTGTACGATTCTTTATGACTTTATTTTATTTAAACCAAACTTAATAAAACGTTGGGTATCCCTAGATAATGAAGTTTTCTTGTTGTAAATAAAAAAATTCAAAAAGTAATTTAATTGTTTAATAAGAACAGAAAAATAAATATAACGTCATTTCAATTAAGTTATAAAATTTTAAGTATTATACATACTTAAACTAACTTTTAAGGAATTCTGTAATAGAACCTTAACGTAGTCAGCCACTTGGTGATAGAGTGGTATCGGCGCTATTACATTTAATACCTATTTACCTCATGGCGACAAAACAAACCTCTTAGAAAGCTTAGAGGCTCTACTATCCTAAAAACATACAATTCCAAATACTAACGTTATGGATACTCTAAGGTAATAACAACAAACCCGACGTAGTCATAGCTACGGTGTTAGTGTCGAAATCCAACGATTTCCTCTTAAGGATTCGAAGTTACATATTTCATTTTCAAAGTAACATAAAATAGCATATATAATAAATATAATAATAAAAGTAGCATATTTTTCTGCTATGTAACTATCGTAGTTACATAGCAGAAATTCTACGCTATATGTAGCCTACATTTCTACATATAAAACGTTAAAAGCTCTTTTTACTTATTATATTTATGACGTACTTAGATTTAAGTATCTTAAAGCCTGGCAACGTTGTTTTTACTAAAAAAATAAAAATACACTTTTAGAATAGCCGCAGCGCCAATCAAACTCGGGACGTCATCTAGTCGCCAATCCTGGACCACAACATCGATTGTATTTCTACTCAGAATTGCTTCTCCAACGAAAAATATTTAAAAATTCAACTCAATTAAACTGAATATCTCAAAGAAATCGTTTGCGAAGCGACGAAGCGGTTGGGTCTGATAATCCCAATTGTAAATTGAATAAAATCTTAAACAATAACCAAGTTAAATCGGTTTATACAACATTAGCATTCAGCGACGGCGGGTTAAAAAGAATTAGTTAGCGCTACAAAGGGCCTCGAAGACCCGCACCGTCTACCGATAACGTGGTTGTATTTATAATTAACCCTAACGTTGCTTAATAATCCTAGCAGAAAGAAAAATAGCAATAACTTTAAATATTAACATTTATACATTCGTAGCAGTGAGATCCGAGAAGAGTGGGATTGAAAGAAAGTGTTGGTGTTAAAATGCGAAAGGGCCTGCTCCGCTGGTTCGGTCATGTGGAAGGAATGACAGATGAAAGATTGACAAAGCAGATATACAATGTGAATGTGGATGGAGGGAGACCAAGACTGACATTTCACGATCAGATCAATCGGATATTATTAGGCGTGTTTGTATGAAAAGGTTAATGAATGTGAAGAAAGTAAGACAAGTTTGTCAGGATCGTGAGGTCTGGCACTCGATACTCTCTGCCTTCCCCGTAAGGGACTTGGTGTGAAGATATGTATGTATGTACTATAAATATCGTTTTTTATGGTTACCAAACGGCTCTCTTGATGGCCAAAGACAAACCATATTCTACAGACACAACAGATGGTACTCAATGTAGGTGCATCGTTATCTTAGGATATCCTATCAGGCATCCTACCGTAAACAACGGAACAAGACAATGATGAGCAATAAGGCGGTTCTAATAATCTGGGCGATACACTAACATTCTGTTTTGTTCTATCGTAAAAACGCAATGAAAAACTATCACTGGCCCCCAAGTATTACTTTAATTCTGAACGATTTTAAAAGCTTAATTTTTACACAAATACAATATTTTTTTCAATGTATATCTGTCATTATTCTCATTTATAAACTCACTTTCTCTTTCGATCCCACTTACTCTCTTTTGTAATGTGCAAGACATGCATGTATAGTAGGTAAGTAACGTTATAAAAAATCACACTACTGGCTAACCCAGACGCTGCCTTACATATTCCTGCTGTCTATGTTAGTAATGTAATGTAATGTAATAGTAATGTAAGTTGGTGTTCCCAATATTGTATTCAGTGATGGAGGATAGGGTAGGTGGAGGACAGCGCAAGCGCACGTGTCCTAGTTAATAAAAGTCCACGTTCTCTCTTTATAGAAGAGCCGTCTTCTAGTTCGTTATCTATATTCTAACACGTATTGGGCTTCCCTATCTTATCACTACTGTGACGCCCTTGGGATTTGTTTTTTTTAACGACGCTCCTTAACCCAGAACCTCCTCGAACCAGTTAAAGTAAAAACCCTTTTTTATAATACTGTTTAACCAAGACTAAACCTGGACCAAAAATGTTTACAAGTAATTTTTTTCAATCTTTTTTTTGGGTCTTATGTCGCTAAAGCGATGACGTCAGTCCCCTAGACAAAACCTGGACCAAAAATAATTGGTTATTATTATAAACTCAATCAATTGACATATGGGAGAGTTTGGGACACACAGTTTGGGAAACTCTGTTCTAGCGTATAAAAAAGCGTATGAAAAATTAAAGTGAAAGATGACAAAGGAATAAAACTTTTATTTGTACTAATCTTAAAACAAGCATGATAAGAATATTTTCATCTGAGAATTGTACGGTATGGGTATTGCAGGGTCCCGACACCTTCCGCGGAAACAATAGACCTTTGTTTTACCAGACAATGCAGCGCCAACTTTTGCCGCGTTCTTTTCATGTCCACCAACCGAATCCAGTGTAAGCTTGGATTAACCGTTACGTGTATAAAACTAGCTATTATCTCCAGGTTTTTTCTGAAAATCACACGAAAAATCTATTTCTATTACACATTTTTAACACCCGACCGAAAAAGAGAGAGTAATAAGTATGACGTGTCTATGTGTCTGTCTATGATATCTTTACTCTTGAACGAATGGGCTGATTTCGATGAGGTTTCTTGTATGGAAGCTGATGTGATCGAGATTATTACTGACATCACGGACAGTACCAGAGCTTTACTTACTTCTGTTGCTATTAACACCACACCAGTAACGTCTATGGTGTCTTTAAGCGAAAGTTATCCTGAAAAGCTTCATATATACAAGTCGTACAATTATAAAAAGCTACTCAAGTAAGAAAGAAAATACCTTCAAAATTTTAAAATTATCTTGCCACGATGGGGTGCTTGTTCTCTATCTTACCTATGGCATAACATTTTTGACAAGATTAACTTTTTTTTTATATTATACGAAGGCAAACAAGCAGACGGATTTCCTGATGGTAAGAAATTCACGCCGCCTAAAGACACCAAAGATGGTAATGTTTCGTTGCCAACCTGAGGTCAGGATGTTAGGCCTCGAGCAAAAGTAAGTTTACCGGCTACCTTACCCTCCGAACCGGAACACGTCATGACGTTATGGCGGCAGGAATAGGTAAGGCGGTGGTACCAATCCTGGCGAGTCGCTGCAAAACTCTACCACCTAGTCAGATGTCACGGTGTTAGTGATGATAAGCCTATGCTCGCTTACGAGCTGCCTGGCAAGAAAGGCAGATGGTCTATTCTGAAAAGGAGCCCGGAACAACACGGGGAAATAATTAATGATATATAATATTTGGATACCTTACTTGCGCATACATCAACTTGTATATTCGTAGGTACCTCAAATACCAGTAGTACCTTTACACGACACTTTATTGTGTAAAAATACAACTGTTGTTTGAAAAGTATGGTTAAAATAGAATTTCAATAAGTGTTAATATTCAGATATAAAAATACTGACTTGACCGACTTGATCTGATATCTGTAAAATAATCTATATTTGTATATGACTAATATTTTAATCGCAGTAAAATAGAAAAAAAAACATTTCAAAAGGTATTTACATTTTGAAATGTGCTGAAATATTTGTGCTTGAAATAAATTTTGTGTACGTGTGCATTTCAGCACACGTACACAAATTTTTTTTTTTTTTTCAGTTTAATGGGATCCCGTTATCAGGTCTAGACTTGGCGATAACAAGACCACCTCGGAAAGATGCTCTTTGAATTTGAAATCATTGACATACATTAAAAAAACTTAGGAGTCGAAGATATAATCTCCCCTTTTTTCGAAATCGGCTGAAAAGTTAACCATATAATAAAACAAGTTTTATCAAAAGTTGTGAGATATAGAACAAAGGGTTGTTAACACGGTAGTCCTGAAGAACAAAAACCATTTAACAGTTGAGCGAACCTCTCTGAAGACATACAAAAACTTCTAGATCAATAAACGCGATAAATGAGCAACCTGAGATGCCCTGGCCACGAATTTGAAGATCTTGTCTAACGAATCGCGGCGTTCGAGTTACATGAACTAAGTAATAGCAATATAAATATAGGAGTCAATAACAACCTTATAAATTACAATAAACATCCTATAAAATAAAAATATAATAAAAATGTAATAAATATAATAATAAAAATCCTATTGATATTATTAGAATTTTAGTACACCTAACTTACTTCGTGTTGTTCCGAGTCTGCGCCGAATAAACTATCTGCCTCCCTGCCACTTAACTTGTAAGAGGGAAGCGTTGAGAAGTTGAGAATGGGTCGTCGAAGCTGGTGGTAGAGTGCTATTCTGCCGCCATTATGAAAGATACTTACATATGTTTCAGTTAGTAGATAGTCTTTCAAAATCGACCTAAAAGCCCGGCCACAGTACAGCGACGCAACTAAAACATCTATACTGTATATTCCAAGGGTGTCTCTTACCATCTGGAAAGCCCTGTGATTGTTCACTATGGTAAGATAGATAAGTAAATACACCTAACTCCGATTGCCCAATCAAATGCGTAAATTTATCAAGTATCTTACACCAAATACATGCTACATCTGACATAATTATGATGATAAAGATAGCAAAGTAAAGGTGGTCTGCTCGAATAAAGGCTAGTATTATAGGACACCTATGAAATGCTGTGCAAAATTCGAAAAACCTATGAAAGTCGCCTATCCCTAGAAATATTCAAAATCAAAAAATTCAAATAAGTAAATTTTTGCATTGAACTATCAGATTCGGGCAGTTTGTTTAACGCATAGCCAATTTTCGTGGCGCGGTAATATAGCAACCTGGCTGTAAGGGCAATTAACGGACCTATCTCGTGTATAACAGGATCAAATGGGATGGATGAGGTCGGGGAGGCGAGGAACTTGAGTTTAACAACGAGAAATCAATCTTTCAGTGAGCAATGTTTGAATTTACGAAAACTTATGAACTACGTGCGCTCTATCCAGGATTATTAAAATTTGTTGTTGAAGTGAACATATGTTATGTTTACAGATATTTTGTGAAGCTTGACTGGATAGAGATTATTTAAGTTAATATTTAAAAAATGGTTTTTGCGGTTTTTATGAAATTTTCATATCGGGTGTTATGAAAAGGTTAAAAATTTGAAGGAAGCCATGCAGGTCTGCCGTACTCGATATTCTCTGTGTTCCTACCTCGTAAGGGACTTGGCGTGAAGATATGTATGTGTGTATGTTTGTCTCATTTTTCATCTCGTTCAATTCTCTCATGAATTTCAAATTTTTCTTTTTTAGATATAGCGTATTCTTAAAGCATAATTTGTAAAATCCACTTAACTTCACTACACATAGTATAATGTGAGACAAAATTCAAAGTGTCTTTAAAAGAAATTGAAAGAACTCTAGGTACAAATTAAAAGAAAACCTTAAATGAACCATTTCATTACTAAAGTATTTCCTATTAAAGCCTGTAATATCTACGGTTGTTTAATAACCGAAAGGGTTGAAGTCTTCACCGCTTGCGATCTCAATTAGCAAAAATCATGCGACATTTCATCCGACCTGTCAAACTTGGAACAATTAAACGAAGACGGGAAAACCTTCCAGTTAATTTGTTTTCTAAATGACCGGCCTCTAATAAGATTTAAGGTGTTTTTGAAAGGGGCGAAATGGTATTAAAAATTAATTTCATTTCACGTAATTTGTGAGAAACAAATAATCTTAAGTAACTAGTTAATTTTATTGAAAGGACTTTGAAAGCCCTAAAATATATGGATTCAAGGTTTATGAAATTAAATTGGAATATTTTGAATTTGGCAATTTTTCCGTGCTAAAGACAAATTTCCTCAAGTTTTCAGCACTTTGGAAAAAGGGCTAGGTTATACGGTCGTCAATTCTGAACCTTTTTTTTATTTAAAAGAACATATTTCTAAGGAGGTCCTAGTGCCACCAACTCTGGATCTAATGATAAAATCCTAGAATGGCTGAAATCCTACTTAGTTTTTGTGTAGATAGATAGTTTACTTATTGAAACCGAAGTCGGTTTATTGCAGCAAAATATCACTTAAAACGGTATTTGATTCAGTAACTTTCATTTCTAGCTAATTTAAAAACTAATATTGAAATTTAAAACCAAAATATCCATTGAACTTCGACCACACCACAGATACAAAACAGATACACTCATGTAAAATTATACATTACATTTTGCATCGGAACCTATATACCTACATTTTACATTTTTACATTTACATTTTTTAAGTTTACTCGTTCCTAACATCTTTAGGCCATACTGCCACATCTTTAGTACTAACAAATGGTTTTTTCACGATGGCGCCAACGATATGCACTCTATATATTACAGAGTCCGGTACAGATCAGAATCAGGTACGGACTGTCCGGATCGGTAAAGCCACTTTATCCATTCCTTATTATCTTTCACTCGCGTCAGTGCTCGCCATTGTCCTGTCCCGTGTTAGAGAGTGGGGTACTCAGTAGACTTGAACACTTGAGCTAAGATTAAGGTAAAACATATCGATGCATCAATAACATCTATAGCTTCTATAAAATAACATAAGTGTATACCTACAGTAGAATAGGTAGTAGTAATTAATATGCTTGGACAATTTACACAAATTAAATCTAACTACAAAGGAAGCAAATGAAATGAAATCGGTGGTGTAAGAAGTACACGCTAGCCCCAAAGGAGGTAATCAAATCTAGTCTATAGAGCAGATCTATAGGCAACGATTGTCTCTCTCCATGAGAAAAAAGTCTGCTTCTTCGCTTTCTTGTAACAAAAAAGTCAGGGGTTAAAAACTGTTCCACCCTAATTTGTTTTAAAACCAAATTCAAATAAGTCCAAACCAACTTTTAAGAAATCAAGATGTCTAATAAGAGTAATTACAACGTCTTGAGTAGTCATATAAGAAATTATTAAGTAGTTTTCTTAATCTCCCCCAAAGTAAACGATTAAACGTCGGCGGCGAGCGGTGGGCAAATGTTTGAAAACTCGGACAAACAGAATAATTCATCCGCAGCCTCTATAGAACCAGCGGATCTCCACTCTACCACATTCCTAGATTTTTTCTCGAACCTTTCTTATTGAGTAAGTAATAAGATTAAAGCGATTTTTATCTTTAACCCTCGATGGGAAAAAGCGGTGTTAAAAATTCCTGTCTACGTGTATGTACTGTGTATGTGTAACTGTAATAGTAGAACTTTTAAACGGATAGCCCGATTTCGATGCGGTTTTTTCTCTATGTATGGTTCTCAGCATAATGTGGCATGGCAGTTTTTTTAGGGGGTTACAGATTTTATTTTATTTTAGAATTATAACATAATTGCTAGGCCATTTACAAATTTCGGTACACATTTGTCAATTTTATATTATTTGGTCAACAACAGGGTTTAACTTTTAAAGCATGTGATTCGATGTGTTCTTCATTCCGCAAAAAACAAATATTTGTAAGGTGCAAATTTTATATAAATAAAATAGGTGGCGGAATAAAGTGGAGCTGCTCACCCATATGATAGCCATCGGCCGCAATCTAACATATTTCTACTGATATAATGTCAATGTTTTCACCATTGTATTTTTTGCTGGAGGGTAATAATATCTTATTCCTTTATTTACTATTATTGATAAAACAGTCAGGTATTTTTTTAAAAACATACACACAACGGTATCTTTGACTGCCAATTATCCGCTACAACTTCCTATTTCGACCAACCGTGGATTTATATTTGAGCCGGTAAAGCAGTTGCCCGCCGATCTGGAATCATTGCCCTCCACTAATTAATTCCTCCCTCTTTTAATGTTCAAAAATCAGAGCCTCTAATTAGGTTTTAATTCGTTTTATTGGGGCCAGTAATGAAATAATGGCTTCGGGCCCGGAGCGGCCGAAGCACGCAGACCAGTTTTATTACTCTCGAACCTTTCTGATTTGAAGTTTACGTTTCCAAAGCACCGGTCGCGGGTAATGTTCTAAGTTTCGAGTCCTGATTGACATTCATATTCATGGAACTGAAATATTTCTTATTGTTAATGTAAATGTACCAATTGTTATTAACTTCTGTTAGGAAGTTCGAATTGAATTTGAATTGATTCGAAATTTTAAACGTTATATTTGAAAGTTATTTAAAGCTTCTAATACTCTTTGAGAAAGGAAGTTAAATATGTAGGTTAAAAAGAGACTTCAATCTTCATGTTTCCTAAAATTAAATAAACTAAATACCTCCAATCAGGACCAATCGTTCCAACGATTCGTCCTGATTGGAAAAGTTTCCCCTGTTAGTTAGATTGAAGTTTTTCACTTCGAAACGTAAACTTTCGAAGGTTACGTTAACGTGCGTCAACTCAATCAATTGTTAAATAAAACATCGTGCAATCTTAAAATCAATACAAACAGTTTCTTTGTGGATTAGATCAGCAAACAGGCACTCGGGCATTAAAATAACTTCATGGATAAATTAGTATCCTCCTTTATTTGCTTATTATTAGAACAGTTTATATGTTATGAATTAGTGGGGTCAAAATTACTAAAAAGTTAGCGTCAGATCTCTTTATTAATATACATGAATATTATAACGCGAAGGAAGGAAATCAACAATCGATGCTCAGCATCATCGACTGAAATACGACGTAAAGAAGTGTGGAAGCATAACATATTATTTCTAGAATAAAGTAGAATACCGCAAGCCGTAATAGCAGCTGAGAATCCGCGTCGACCGTCGGCGAGGATAAGGCTAGAATCAATTTTTTCTAGTGATTGGCTATCGGAAAACTCATTAGGAAACCGCTTTGTTTTTTATCAGCGAAGTAATGAACCGAAAAACGTCGTTTCAGACAGCTTCATTGTCAGGTAATTTTTTTATCGTATTCAACAAAATTTCTAACTTTGACCGCCTCGTTGATCAAGGGTTTTGCGTATACGCCTAACCATACTTACTGACTACGAGGTTTGGATTTGATTCCTGACGGGACATGCATTTCTGTAAGAAAAACTAAAATTTCTGCATTTTTGCAAGTGTTTTAGGTGTTTATTATTATAATATTATTTTATTAATTAGTCTTCATTAATGGGCTACTGTCAGTTAACAT
>NJDD01001871.1:561955-572144 GCA_002245505.1 Calephelis nemesis
GTGGCTAGAGTACTCGCCTAACTTCATCGACCAACCGCGAGGCTCGGGTTCGATTCCCGACGGGGGCAGGCATTTGTGTAATGAACATTTAGATGTCTGCATTTCCGAGTCTGAGTGTTTATTACATTTATTCTGGTATCTATTCAAGTAGGTATTGTTTGTACAAGTATCTTTGATTCATAAAAATTCATTTTTGACATTTTGTTTTTTTCATAATAATGGAAGGCAAAAAAACAGTCGGATTTCCTGATGGTAAGAAATTCACGCCGCCTAGAGACACCAAAGATGGTTATGGTGCGTTGCTAACCTGAGGCCGGGATGTTAGGCCTCGAGCGAAACCAGCTACCTTACCCTGCAGGAATATATAAGGCGGTGGTACCCATCCGGGTGAGTCGCTTTGTAACTCTACCACTTATTAAGATTAGATTCAATTTGTGGTGATCTATATTTATTTATTAAAAGCCGACCTGGTGAACTTCGTATCGCTTGAAATTCAACTTTTAACAGTTAGTATGAATCGGTCAACCTGTTCTCAAGTTTTAGCAATACTAACAAACAGCAATTGATTGGTATATATGAGATTACTAACCATTTAGTGGGAAAAGTTTCATAGTCTCAAATGAGGCAAGTAGCCCTGAAGGTGCTCTCTTATTAATCTATGTCTTACAGTATCCAAATTATTTTGAGAGAGGGTGCTGAGTCAGGACAACATGGTGAATGCATTAACACTCCTTAATCAAACTCTTAATTTTTATCGCCTCTGTGGTCTAGCGGTTCAGTTGTTGGACTTGACTTCTTGAGGTCCCGGGTTCGAATCCCGGGTCGGGCAACAAAAAGAAAATTGGGTTTTCCAATTTTCTAATAAAAAAAAGTGTTGCTCGGGATAGGATATGTGCCCCCTATCAAATTGTGGGACTTAGTATCTTCGGCTAGTCGTGGGTGCCCTGGTTGTGCCTCTGCCTACCTCTTCGGGGATATGGGCGTGAAGATACTTTTTTTTTAATTTTTATATTTCCGATGGATCACCGTCTGTCAATCTCTCAATTGCCCGGGGCGGCATAAATGAGGAGGGACAAAATTAAGTAAATCTGTAAGTCTTAGTAAATGATTTTCAATTAACTTTGAATAATTATTTTAAAACGTAACTTGTTTTGTTTCGTTAATAGCTGCTGGTTAATTTGTCTTTTTGTAGGTCAAAATACACCATCTGTGGAATAAAGTTTTGGTAAAAGGCAGCAAAATAGCAGGCGACTGGAGCGGCGAAATAGCAGGATCGGGTGCTGATAGTCAAGTCTATAAGTCTTCGTTGCAAATAAAAACTTGAACACAAAAATAAATTGTGGTATTATAAACTTATTTTTATTTTAAGCCCCCGACGGAAAAAGAGAAGAGTTTGTCGTATCTGTGTATGTGTGTTTGTGTGTGTGTCTGTGTATGTTTGTATGTATGTGTGTGTTTGAGTGGGTGTGTGTGTCACCATCAACTATTGCAGGATGGATCAATTTCATTGGTACTTTTTGTTTGAAAGATCGAGATGGTTCATTAATGCGCCTTTTATATAATAAAAGGAAGATGTGGCTAGGAGCGATTGGTAAATCTGAAGAAAACTAAAAACTGAATTCCTTGCGAACAAAGTTGCGAGAAGCAGCTATTATATAAAATATTGTCACATATAATTTAATTACATACGACACACACACACATACAGAGAGAGAGATATCAGTTTTTGCATTTGTTTAGGTATGTAATGCAAAAAAAAATGCTGAGTACACAAAAATGCTGACCTGAATTAGTCGAACCTGAGGTAGTCGAAAATAACCTTTAGGACCATCAGGTTGATTTCGCGTTAAGTTGAATTTCGTATATGTTGAATTTGCGGAATGTCGAATCTCATAAAGATGAATTCCCAACATGTTGAATGATCAGTTCCCAAAAAGTTGATTTCACGTAAAGTTGAATTTCATAATGTTGGATTCCAAACATGTTAAATCTGCAGAATTTTGTAGATTTTACGAATTATAGATTAAATTTTACCAGTAATGGGTTATGTAGATATCTTTACATTATGAGGGTGTTATGTCAAGAAGCTTTTTACCCCAGTCCTAGTTTAATAACTGCCATTCACAACCTATCGGTGAAAAAATCCGTCAGCTTGCCCACTAAAAAAATATTTAAAAAATACACGTTTATAAATCATAAAATGCTTTAAAACTTCTACAACTTTTATAAAACACGTTGCGTTAATATTTTTTGGAATCATGAACCACAGAAGTTGAGAACTGGGTATTTTTATTGCTACGTGAGCCGCGGAACACACGAAAGGAGCCTAATTACATTCAAAGCGGAGATATCCGTCCTCTAACTTCGTAAATTAAATATTATTTTTTCCCATCGCGGAAACTTGGACGTTAGTAACGCGGTTCTATTTTGGGAACCTACTATTTGTTCAATCGAATAATTTACGATAACTATTATTTAAATCGAGTAAAGTTTTTTCTCTACAAAAATATAACCGCTCGTATTTTGAGATACCGACCTGAAATTTCCTGATATGATACGTATATGGCGAAATAAATAAGAATATTTTATACCATAAATTATTATGATTTTTTTCTGAAAAGGTTTGACAATTAACTCTTAATAAACCTTTGTGATATTTTTAGTACTACCTACCGCAAAAAGACATTTTTGTGAATTGTAACACGTAAGGATTTTAAATTTGTAATTAAGAGATTTTGAATACATTTTGAAAAATTAAATATTTTGAACTATATTAATACATTTGTTTCTATAAGTTTGGAGTTGAGTCGAAGCAAACTTGTCGATACCAGTGAGTGGTCTTGCTAGGCCCTTCGAGGTTAACTAGTGGAAAGGCGTACAGGGCGCCTTTACATTCGCCACTGGTCGTCTACAATTAACGCTTCAACAATTTTATAACTCGACTCCGCCTTTGAGCGAACTCCGCGGGATAAAGAATATTAAAAATATGGCGGATGGCGGGATATCAAAAGAATCCCGATACAAAGGCTGTAATTATATTAGTCGTCTGCGATTGGACCTCTTCAAATTCCGAGACGCCCCAGATAAACTATGAAATTAATTGAACCCTCTTCACGTCTACGTAAAAATTTCATTTTTTTAATCTTGTTATTTTAAATACTTCTGTTCCCGGTTTGTGGATATAAAAACGCGCGTTTCGTTTAAATCAAAAAAAAGTTGGTAATTAGATAACATAGTCTCCAAAAGTAAACGGTTTTTTATTTATTTATAAGACATGTCTTTGCCATTTCTACGATAAACTAGCTGTTTGCCAGTGACTTTGTCAGCAAATAATAGTGACGACTTTAATAAAAACTCTGATCCCCTATTTAAGTCCTTTCGGGTCGATTTTGAAACAAAAAAGACCACATTTAATATCTGACCTTTAGCTCGTATAGCTAATTAATTAAGCATTTCTAATTTCATTAAAATCGGTTCAGCGTTTACCCGTGACAGAACAACCGACAGGCAGACAAACTTTCGCATATATAATGTTAGTAAATAGCATTGGTATGGAATACAATATTAATACGGATATACTTCTAGTAACATTATAACCACTCCAAAAAAGACAAAATGTTCAATTAGAAAGTAAAGAATCTTCACGCCCATATCCCCGAAGAGGTAGGCAGAGACACAACCAAAATACCTACGACTGGCCGAAAACACTAAGTTCCATAATGTAATAGGTGGCAAGCCTATCGCCCGCCTTACACATATTCAATCCTCGCAACGTTATTTTTATTAGAAAATTGAAATTTCAAATTTTCCTATTTTTTGTTTCCCGACCCAGAAATCGAACTCGGCACCTCATGAAGTCAAGCCCTACGCCTGGCCTTCTGGACCACAGATTTGATAAGACTGTAACTCAATCAGATTTTTTCATATAATATGTATAAGTTAAGTGATCGTCGATATGTTCCACATAGGTAACCTCCCGTCTATAAAGAGATAAGCGAGTTTGTGTGAACAGCTCGCGGCGAGCGTTCAACTCGGGTTTATGTCCGCCAGGGGCGAGCGATCTCGGGACGGACTCGGCCTGAGATTGCGACATCTTCAAATCTAACTAGCAGTAAAGCCAAATAACATTTTACAAATCCTTTTATTACTTGACTTTTTATGTTGGAACGGTAACTACGTTTTACTAAATGGATTTGCAAGACTTCTAGAAACGTCTGGGTATTCTAATAAAAGCAAGCTGAGTATTACCCAAACTATTTTTTTTTAATTTTTGAAGTGTAAACTTCTTTAGCGGTAAGACGGATGGAAAGTAAACAGCCTGCGCGGCGTAGGAGAGGATGGGATACATCCTCTCTTTCTAGGCGCAGCGAAAATGTAAGCCTGCGCCTGCTGTTTCGTTTAGACGGCGCAGGGCGCTAGCGCGAATGTTCGCGTTGTCATGTTTGTGTACGATAGCGCAATAAATGCATACTGATAATTAAAGCAATTCGTGCAAAATTACTCCCTAACCATTCCAAAATATCAAAAATGCACAACGTTAATATTCAAGTTTTCACTTCTGCCGGCCGTCATTTTTTTTGGTTTACGTTCGAACTGTATTTGCGATTGTATCTTTACGCCTCTATCTAAATACATATTCTGATACAAAATAGATGTGGATAAAACGGATCCAAGAGAAAAAAATAAATGTCCTTGGAAAAGTAATACAATTTTAATCTTACCCCAAAGTAAGCGAATTATATTTTCGTTATATGGGTGTCAGTCAACAATTTTAATACATAGAAATACCTAACTAGATACTAGAATAAGTCGCTTCTTAGGTTTAGCGGGCGTCGGACTTGTCTTCTTGAGGTCGCGGGTTCGATCCCCGAGTCTGGCAACATAATAAAAAAAGAATTTTTTTAATTTTAATTTTCTAATAAAAAATAACCTTGCCTAGGATTACATAATATGTGCCCGGTTGGCGATAGGCTTGCCATCTATCACATTGTAGGACTGATTGTCCCCGGCTAGTTTCGACGCCTCGATTGTGCCTCTGCCTAGCTCTTTAGAGATAATTTAGAATACATTAAATAAATTAGGTATTGCAGATATTTGAATATTTATCACTAAAATGTCTGTCCCCGTGGGAAATCGAAGCCAAGTGGAGCTAAAGCGTGCACGCTAACTCTTCAAAAAACGAGGTGGTCGTAAATGCGACTTGAAAAACTTCAAGAAGAGTGTACATTCCCGAAAGGTCAGTTAAGCATCTGTGACACTAATTGTGTTACCTGGAAACAAAATTTATGTATGTTACAAAACGGCAACCTTAGAGAGACGGTGTTATTACAGGGTTCCTTCAGAAGCATACAGTTAATACTGCTGTCCTATTAAGCAGCTATCACCGTCTTATTTATTTTCCCTATTACAAGTGCTTGCCTTATCTTAATGCTTCGACACTGTATTCCGATTAAGAGACTAGTGTAGCCGGAAAGGAGTAAAAGGTTAAATTCCCAGTTTTAAATTAGCAACTGACCAGAAATATCCTGGCGTGTCCATGAGTATTTCTAACCAATAGAAAATCAGTCTGTTTGTTGACCTAAAATTGTATCTTTTTTTTTGACCACTTAAGTTACGATGCAATAATGTTTGATTGATAATTAATGTTTTCAAAACTTTTACTTTTCCACAGCAAAAGGTACAAATGTCACTTCAAGTTGAATATGCAACGAAATTTCACCAAGTGCCGATGATGGAAATGAGAAACTATGATTTCATAAACTTGCAAGTAGAGGAAGAGATCAATTTGATTCCGCCCACTGGCAGCAAACACCGAGCTCGTAGGGCAATTGCTTATTATCAATGTGGGTGCTTATCATAAGCTTTCGATAAATTGCAGGCAGATTGCAGCGAGGAAGGGATTCAGGATGTGGGTCGCCGCGGGCGTGACGACGGTTTCGGGAATCGGGATAGGAGTCCCGCGGGATTGCCCAACACTATCGCCCTATCTGACGTCGTATGAGCCCGTAATGTGATTGCCACATTTCCACGGTTTTCTCTATTACGGTGCCCCAGTTACCGATAAAACGTTTTTTCTGTGCTTGTTAAATACACGCATAACCCTGTAGTTAGTCTGACAACAATCAAGTTCATCTACAGCAGATATTTTGAGAAACGTACATTAGAACTTGATAAAAATACCGTTTATTTAAATATTTTAAGGTTAATTATATCAATGTAGCTTTACTACTGGTGGATGAAGTTTATTAGGGCATATATTTATCACATACGTAGAGATACGTAAATGTTATGGTCACCATCTTTAAAGATAATCTAGGACAAAGCATAATTTATTTATTTTTTTATACAAGAGGAGGCAAATGAGCAATTGGGTCATGGAAAGTGGTCACCTCCGCCCAACGGACATCCGCAACACTAGGAGTATCACAGATGCGTTGCCGGCCTTTAAGGAATGAGTACGCTCTTTTCTTGAATGTTCCTAATTGTGACTTAGGACTGACGTTTGGAAATACCGCCCTCGGTAACTTATTTCACAAAGGTGTTGTGCGGGGTAAGAATTGTTTTAAGAACCACAGAGTTATTTAGAATTTTCATTAGTTAAGAAAACAATGAGAGAATGTTCTAGAAAACGGGACAGCCAAGGTTGTTGATAAATACAATAAAACCAATGTAATAGAAAGAAAATGGAATGAGACATAGTACAGACATTCAAGTTGACCTTGATTTGAGATGTGACGTTTACACTAGAAGCCATTATTTGTTCCCATGTAGATTGAGTTTTGTTGGAAATTCATGAAAGATCTAGTATTTTATTTGCTGTATGAGGACTGATTAATTAAACATTCATTCGTTTGGATAGTAATATTCAACAAGATAAATGAAATGCAGTTTAAGAAGTGTTTATACTACATAGCTAAAATTTTGACAATGATAAGGGCTTGTGATTTAGTTTCGTCGATCGTGTTTCGTGATACTGTTCGCGTATTTAACTAGTGATTGTGTAGTATTTTTGTACAAGCTATATAAATGCCTGTTTTTGCATTTAGGATTAAAATACAACTGTTAAAAAAATCAATTAGAAAGAATTCTAGCAAATAACAATAAAATAATGCTTAAATTTAGCATCGCGGCATATACTTTCTTTAGCTACTGTAACAAGTGGAGAATAAAGATTTTGTTTATCACTAACTACGTAGTTGTTTAGATGTTAAAAATTCACCAATTTACCTGTCCCTATCGCTATAACTTCAGGGCAACTTAAATAAAATATTGGGAAATGTTTTGTATAATTATTTTTGTATAACGCCAATACTTTTTGTCGAATTATGCCTTTTTTTAAATAAAAGTAAATCATTTACAAGGAATAATTTGCTTACTTTCCAATATCATACAAATGCCACAGCCCACAACGAACATACAAATACTAGCTTAAACCTATGTCCTATATAAAAAAATCCTAATATCAAATTCCTCCAACGGAAAGTAAAGTACGAATATTATTCTCTTGCAGAATAATCTCTGAAAATCGTAATAAATGGTAGTACTAGTGTAGACATGAATTAACGAACGATGATAACTCCTACTACGAGGTGGCACGACCTGGCGCGGGGTGACGAGATAACAGGTTGAGGAACTGATAGCAGACGGACAAACAAGGTATTTTACCTTGTGTATACTCACTATGTGAGCGTTTAGTATCACATTAATTGGAATTTTATTAATATTATTTTGAAATATACAGGTTTATACCTTTTTTTTCTTTTTTAAATGACTAATGTGTTGCCAACCTCGCGGGTTTTGCAACTTCACGCGCCTTTGTGGGCCGAGCAAATGGCTCAGACCGAGACATCATTTTTAGATGGATTGTACTGTTTCTCTACAACCCCAGCAACAAGGGCTGTCTTCCGGGAGACTGTAACTCGACTTGGTGCTGCTTTCTGGTAACTGGGTGGACTTGATGGAGGAGTAGCTTTATACCGAGATCCTTACAGGGTAGACAAGTATCGAGTATCAAGTGATGCAAATGCAGCAGACCTACTATGCTTCTCCACATTCATCTTACTCTTTTCACACAAACACGCCGGTTTGAGAGACTCTTGAAGTCACCCTGTGACAAAATACGAGCGATTTGATCAAGGAATAGTCTCAAACTGGGTCTCCCCGGGTACATACGTCCATCCACATTTGGAATGTATATTTGTTTTATCAGTACTTCATCTGACATTATTTCCATAACCACATTTTGAACTATTCGATGCAGCATGTCTTCTCAATTTCATTTATTTCCTTTTTATCCCCTGTCGGAAAAATTTATAAGTTTGACGTGTTTGCATATATGTGTGTGTGTGTGTTTTTTTTTATCTGACGTGATTGAGATGGTTCTTAGCTACATTACATTTAGGTTTTGTCGAGATTTATTAGAAAAAAAATTAGTATTATCGTTATTTTCGTGTTATAGATTGAGATTGCGGACCAGCAAATGAACCTCCTGACGCATCGCCTATAGTCACTATAGATGTCACTACTGTTATGTATGTCTTATGGCAGGAGTCATAAATCACGTGTTCATATATACCGGATATCTTATCCTCCTACACGGCGCACGGCAAAGGCGAGTACTGACGCTAGGCGAAAGTAGTAGTAACTCCTCACTTTGTCTAACCCAGTCAGAAGAATTATTTTTTTGATCTAGCTTAAGATCTTAGATAATATAACTTTACTTAGGTACATGCTGCTTCTTCGTTCAATCCGTTCAGTTTGTATAGAAAAAAAGTAACTGTTGTTTTTCCTAGTTTCCTCACAGTCGAACGTAATCCTATCGGATATCGGATCCTATGTCCGTTTCCTAGTTCTGAGCTACTTTCCTTTTAATTTTCAGCCAAATCAGTTTTCTCCTTTATCTTATAAATATATGGATTATAATGGTTATACAATTATAATTGTATAATGTAAAAATAAAGTTCACATCTTCGACATCTACTAATAATAAAGTCTGAGGGAATCCGGTTGATAAACATGCCATCTAAGTTAGTAAAAACCCTGCAGAAGGTGAATTATTCGTATTAGAAATATGTAAATGTGGTCGCGTGAGGAGATCCCGACTCCCGGCAATCCTGGGTACCCTGGTACCCCACCTCGCCGAGACCACTTTGTCGCGCGTCACTCACTAATTGCTGTTTATAATTTGTTCTCCACCGCCAAGGTGATATTTAACGTGACCACATTTGAATGCAAATGTCTAAACTTCCGTCCGCACGAGTTTTGACGACCGCTACACATTTATATGATTAAATATTAGCTTTTGTGAAAATGTACTATGAAAATGATAAATTAACATTCAGGTTATTTGGCGAATATTGCTATCTATATATATATAAAAGAAACCCTATTTAGCGTGATCATCGCATTACGCCTGGACGGGTGGGCCAATTTCGCTATTTTTTTATTTTGTTATTTATTAACCGGAGAAGGTTTTTAAAAAAAAACTGGGAAATGGTAGGAAAAATGGAAAAAAACAATGATGTAATGGAAGTACAAGCTGTTGGTAGCCGTTGACGGCAAGCACTCTTGTGACAAGCTTTTATTCGCTGTGGCTATTGATTTGAGAGATAAACTTACAGACTTAAGATATTTAGGGCGAATTAATCTTAA
Source organism: Calephelis nemesis (assembly GCA_002245505.1). Taxonomy (NCBI): domain Eukaryota; kingdom Metazoa; phylum Arthropoda; class Insecta; order Lepidoptera; family Riodinidae; genus Calephelis; species Calephelis nemesis. The sequence continues at coordinate 571,607 of NJDD01001871.1, forward strand.
ACATGATTGGATAACGTTGGGAATTTAGGAATCACCATACATCTTCCTGTTCCATGACCAGATCACCTCCATGTATGTATATGACAATACAAAACTGTATTGTCATATGATGTATGTGTAAAATTTCAACTCAATTAGAAACTGAGAAGGGAGTCCAAATGTGACTTGCAAGATTTTAATACAAACATCGAGCTAAAAAAGTTTTGTAAGTGTCTTATTTATTGTTTCATTATTTATTTGTTATTATAACGACATGCGATGTTCTTAAATAGTTTGGGATAGTACCCAAACTGTTTAAGTCTATTTTGAATTAAAAAAAACTGTGCAGGCATTTAAAATTCCACTAATGGCTCTGATTGATTCGGATGCTAAATATTGACGCCGCTTTTCAAATCCATTGTTTTTTTACGTTTCACTGTTTTAGAGATGTACCTACAATATTGTACATTACAATACATTGGTCCTGACTCCTTTTCAGAATAGACTATCTGCCTTCCTGCCAAGCAGCTAGTAAAAGGCAAGCATCGCTAACACCTGA